>PVHY01002239.1:0-132078 GCA_004024945.1 Uropsilus gracilis | reverse complement strand
ATAATTGGTTTATATAATTATGGAGGCTTGGTAAACCTGCTGGGGGAAGTGTGGCAGGTTAGCAGCTCAGGGAAGAGTTGTAATTCAATTTCAAAGGCCATCTGCTGTCAGAATCCCTTCTTTTGTTTTATTAGGACATCAACTGATTAGATGGAGCCCACCCACCAGATGGAGAACAACCAGCTTTACTGCAAGTTCAACGACTTAGATGTTACTCTTGTTTGGAAAATACCCTCAAAGAGACATCCAGAACAATGTTTAATCTAAAATTTGGGTACTATGGGCCACCCAAGTTGACACACAAAAATCTCTCCAGGTGGGCAAGGAGAAAAATAAAAGGAAAAGAGATAATGTGCTACTGATGAGAAAGGCCCAGGACCTGGCAGTAGCTCACCAGACCATAGCTGAGTTTATTATTGTGATTGTCACCATATTATTTTTATCTATCCAACCATCTTTATTTTGCAGATGATGAAATGGAGAATTTAAGTCTTTTGTCCCAAGACATAAAAGTCTTGCTGACTCTCCCACCCCCATCCTAACCTCCCCCATCCCAATCCACCTGTCAATCTTTGGAGCCATCTTATCCATCAAGGGATATACTAGGTCATCCGTCAGTCTTCAGCTCATTATGAGAAGGGTAGAATGCTCAGGTCTTGTCTGTCACTGATTTCATTTCACACTCAGCAAGATTGAGCAGAGTGATCAACTGAGAGAACAATGGGATGCTTTTGTTTCTGCTGCTGAATAAGGCCCCAAGGCTTCCATCTGTGCCTACAGGGAGAGCTAAGAGAGGCACCTTTCTTCACATGGGCATCACTAATTTGCTGATTTCACAGTACATGGCAAATATCTACTCTATGCACAGCATTTGGTCTTAGAGGGAACCAGGAAAGCAGAGCCTTCCATACATGTTGTTTCTGCATGCCTGCAGCTTATTCACACACATGTCCTAATTTCAGCTCAAGTTGTATGCAATTTGGTCCACTTGATAAGCAGGTTGTAAGAGAGCAAGATGTTGCAGTCCTGACCCATGATCAATAGGTGAGCAGATGAAACATCAGCATCAGTGTGTGATTGTTATTCCTGCACTAGTGGCATTGAGTGGGAGTTACAGGCAGCATCCAAGTGTGAAAAGTGAGAAGGAGGTGGTGCCCAATAGAAAGAACCATCAAAACAGACCAATAAGCGCCAGCCATTCTGGGACATCAGAGGTCCACAGCCTAGCCCAAGCCACATGGCATGGGCAGCCACACCCCACCAGGATGTGTGCAGACAACAGGATAGTGGGCAGCCCTAGTTTATGCCTAAGAGCCCCACCAGCTGCCACCCTGCTCTGAAATGACAGGACTTCGTGATGCTCAAGAATAAATTTTGAGTAAGAAGCAAAAACAAAAGGACTTGAGTGGCATCTTTGCCATGGGGCTAGGCTGACTGGCTCTGCGGGGTTGGTGTTAGGATCGAGGACCTGATTATAGGTAAGTGCTCAGCCCAATGCCCCCTGGTTAGGTCTGCATGTGGGGTGCTTGCTCCCCATTTTTTCTCACCCTTTTATGGCTGCTACTCCTAGCAAGCCAGGATATGCAATTTCTGTTTCCCCAAGAATATAGCTACCATCTCTTTCTCTGAGAGAGAGCCATCCTTTAGGTCTGAGATGACAGAAAGGCTGTTCTGGGAGGACTGACTGCAAACACATCCAGGAGGCCACCTCGCCCACACACAGGCACTGGAGCTGGAATGTGACATGCAGCCAGACTTGCCATGTGAACCCCAGCCTGTGGTACCTGTTGGCAGCGGTTGCCCATGACAACAGCCAGGGAGGGTAGATGTGAGGCTGGAAGTCAGAAGTCACCAAGCATGTCTGTTTGACTCGTTCTTCCTGGTAAGTGAGTGTGTGCAAGGTAGGTGGGAGTAGCAGGGGGAGTAGGGGTGTGGGTGGGGGTGAGGAAAGGTGGAAATGGGCAGTGTCATGGGGTCAATAGTTGGAGCCTGGAAGAGACATTTCCCTTCTGTGTTAATGGTAATTTCAGCATCTATATATTTTTAAAGTCCACTTGAATCAAGAAAATTGTCATTAAAAATGTTTGATATTTGAAAGGAGAGCTAACCCCAAAGAAAACTAAAATTAAATTTCAAAAAGAAATACAATGGTGGAAAAAGGAAACCATGTCCATGTAGGCAGGTAGTAGAGATGCTGTTTAGTTTCAGCTTAGTCACCTACCTGAAAGGGTATGAGTCCAGGTGCCTTGACTTCTGGATGGCAACTTTGAAGGGAAGCCAGACAGATACAGGATGATCAAAGAGACAGTGGAGTCACACAGAAACTCCCCCCTTGTAAAGACAAAGATCTTGATAAAAGTCTTCTGTAGGGCAATGGGGGCAGCTGGAAGGAGGAGCTTCCTTCTCCACATGGGAGCAGAGAGGGTGATTGCTGCTTCTTTTGACCTCTGGAAACCTATCTTTGGCTGCCAACACCTAGGACCTGGCCTTCTTAGGCACCCCCTTTAAGATCTCAGTGTTTCCCAACCCAGGCCCCTGATGGCAGGGTCCCACTATTCTCCCACAGTCTCTCCTCCTTTAGCTTTAGACCCTGGTTATTTTATCACTACCTGGAAGGCAGAATCTATGCCAAATGATTCCTTGTAATGGAAGACACTCCTGAGAGTGTCTTCTCATAGCAGATTATAAGAAATATATACCAAATGGGGGAGATGCTTTACAGCCTGGTAGTGTATGGCAGCATGTCCTCCAGAAAGTGGAGGGGAGGGTGGTGTGGCCAGAAGAAGAGGAGAAGGGACAAACTGGACAGCAGGTGGCAGACCTGGCAAGTTCCCAGCATCACACCCAGCTGGGTAAATACTCAACCCTCTGAACATCAATTTCCTCATCAGGAAACCAGGCTGAGGCCATGCCCATCTTGGGGTAACTGTGCTTGGCATAGGCAGAAAAAGGCATGCAGGGGGTCTGGTCAAGGTGCTCACCTCCTGTCTCTCCTCACCCACACCTGGTATTCCTTGAAATGAAGTGATCTGTGAAGAATGCACCTGAAGAGCTTGGTCTAGTGCTGGATGTTGGCACACCTCACACTGAAAGGCCACTGTCTGGCATGGCTGTCTATGGTTACTCCTCTATCACAGAGGCTTGGTAAGCAACTCACTGAAAGCTCTGGCTCCTGGGAATCTTTGGCTACTGATGTAGCTCAGGGCAGACTTGCCCTATGGCCCTTATCTCTGCAGCATACAGAATGCCTCAGTCAACTCTCAATCTCCACATCCTGCTACTGCTGCATTTGGCTTCAGGACCCTGAGGACATCTGAATTCACATGGGCAAAGGGCACCTGCACATCAAACTCCCTCTTTCCTGCTGTGCTCCCTTTCTGCTTCAAGCACATATGAGCACCTACTGTGTGCAGGGCCTATGCTAGGTGACATGGAAAACAATAGGTACTGGCCCCAAAACTGCCCCCCCCCAAGAATGTGACCATGAGACCCTGAAGACCACACAGCTAAAAGTGGGGAGGGGGTGGACTCTTTGGGAGCAGAGGTTAGAATGATTACCTATACCTGGAAGTTTCTAGAAGCCATTACAAGAAATTTACCAGAAGGCAGGATAAAAGGAAAAGGTCATGTCAGGCAGAGAGCGTGATCTATATAAATGCACAGAAGGCGTTCCCGTAAAGAGGTAATTCAGGTTAAAGCACATGGAAGAATTTCTTCCTTCTCAGAAAAAGATCAAGTTATCTTTGTCATGACCGAGTAACTGGGCAACCATAGTACCTAATAAATCATCAGCATCCATATAGGCAATTGAATTGAATCTTAGAGTTTATTCAAAATAGTTCAAGAGACAAATCCTATTCTGTGTCATGGAAGGAGCCAAGGACTAGAAGTTAGGTCCCCTTCTTATTCCTTTTGGGTTCATGGCCAAGTTCACCACCCTGGCTGTTCATTTAACAGCTAGATGGAAATCTCCCAGAGCTCTCTTGCAGGTTGCTGTCAAGGTCACAGGCAGTGTGGGGGAACTCTAGTCCAGGGTCCATGTGGAAGGCAGGCCAGTGCATTCCCAGGATGGGCTGTTACACAGCAGGAAAGGGATGACACGCGCGCTCCAACTTCAGAGACATATCAGGTTATGCTTGAAAGTCCTGTGTCTGTGCATGTTCTGCTCCTTATTATAGCACAGTCAATTATCTGCTTCCTATGGCAGTACTATTTTTCCAAGGAGATTACTCTTCAATTGATTTCACAGTCCTCCCCTGGTATATAATCCCCCAGCTATGACAACATACTGGCTCCTATAAAGACATTCAATATCACCATCCAAGGAGACCACATCACTGCTATCTAAAGTTGAAATAAGTACCATTTTTAGAGGCTAAAAATAAAATGGAGCCCCAGGCATACAGCCGTCATCAGCATGAACTGTAGCCTTTAATTGCTTGGGAAAGTGAGAACCTGGGGTCAGTAATCTCTGTGACTCTTTAAAAGGAAACACTAGACAATCATGATCATCTATGCCAGCACAACCTTGCATGTGAGATATAAGCATTGCTTCCCATGTAAGAAGACAAACAACTGCAGCTTTATTATTTGTGGCTGTGAAACACCAGCACTTATGCTTCAGACCTCTCTTTCTTCTTTCACCTTGTAGAAAGATATTCACCTGTAGACAGATATTTTTAAAATTATCTGTGCTGCGTGTAGGGACCACTAGGAAATATAGTATATTAGAGGTGCCTCAGAGGAGAAGCCTTTTCAGTAAAATTTGATTCAACCTCCTGTCATGTCCATGGTCCAATGAACTGATGTCAGATTGTGTCAGTAGGTCTGCAGGTTAAAATATTCCAGGGTTTCCAACTTTGATAACTATTGATCATGCATTTCACATGTTTTTCTAAACTTAGTGGTTTACATCTCCCCCTCTATATTAGCTGTATTATGAATGCCTGAAAGGCAGACAATGTACCTTGCTTACATTAATTTTCCAGCATGTAGCATAGAGCTGGTGTAGTAATGGTGGGATAACATTAGACTGAAAAGGATATATTGATACTCATTTATATAGATACTACATATCACATATAGTCATACTATAGTATACATATACATATACATATAAGATATATAAATGATAATACTCTGTGTCCAATGTACTTCTAGAAGTTGCTACAAATTTCCTACCTCCAAGAAGTCACAGCTCAAAAGATGAAAAAAAGCACCTTAGCTTGAGCATGTTGGAAGGAGAAAAATAAGCCTGAAGATTGCCAAGTGCATGGGGGAGGGTCCCCAGAGAAGAAGAATCTTTGTGTCTTTTTTTTTAAGCAAGTAGAGAGAGGCAAATTTATTTAGAATATTTAGAAGAACAGGTATAAGAAAAGGGTTATAACAGAGAAAAAGAAAACAATGAAGCATAGTGGGAGTTCTTGGTCTGTGGGCTATGGAGGAGCAAGGAATTTTCTGGAGGAGGGAAATCTTGACATAGTCATTAAATAGTGACCTGGAGTTTGCCACCTGGACAGAAGAGGAAATAATATATAACAGCGTGTTTCTGATGGCAGCTATGTGAGTAATTACATGAGTGGTCTTTCTGCCTCCATGAGCCTGTAAAATTGAAGCCAGTTGTAATGCAGAAGCTCCCAATGCACTAGGATGCAGTGCTATTAGAGAGAATAATGACTCTGATAGTTCAGCATATTAGTGAGGCTTGGATGGGTCCCGAGAGTTGCACCAGAGAAGGAGACTGCAGTGGGCTTTCTCTGTCACCATGGGCACCTGTAGGTCAGGCATTTGGTGACAACATAGACCATCCGAACCTATGTTGGCTTGGTGATCAGGAAGCTGTGTTGGTTTAGGGGGAGAGTTTGTGAGAATAGATGGAGAGGATGCTGGGATGCTGGGCTGGCAAGTCTCAGCCCTGATGCGGACCTGACAACCAGAAAGGAAGGCAGATGGGGCTGCCAGGTCTTGGCAAGAAGGGATTCCTGCCACAGTGCATATTCGACAGTTTCTAAGCACCTTCCAAGAGCCCCAAAGCAGGGTGCACTACTGGATGCATTTTGCATGGGGAAGCACAGATCTGATCCCAGTCATGGTCAGGGTTACTCTGGAGGAGCACAGCTTTGCCTTGAAAGGTGGATGCATCTCAAGATGTCTTTTAGCAAAGCTGTCTTTCAGAAGTCCATGCAGAAGCATGGCCGGGAGGAGGTGCATCCCTGTGGCCACCGCCCAGCCCAGCACCCCTCCCACCTCTCTAGTTGCTCTGACACAGCAAGGGCTGCCCAGTCCTCAGCCTGGCTCTGGAGCAGAGACTCTGGCTGCCTGGGTCCCTGGGCCTGGTCAGGTAGTGCTGACTCTGCCTGACCTCTTGTCTGCTTTCTACAAACACCAGCTCCAATCAAGGGGACTGGACCCATGTCCTTTAAGTCAAGTTACCACACTCCCCACTTCCTAGGGTATGGACCCCTATCCTGCTGACCTTGACCTCCCAGGTCAGGAGACAGACCAACCATGGCCTCCAAATACAAACTACTGTATTTCCTCAAGACTGAGAGTCAGGTTATTTCTTCTCACTCATAGCTGGACCGTTATCATGTCTCCCTCACAGCATTTTTCAAAGAAGTAAACATGACGACTGATCTGAGGTGATATCAGAACCCATAGGAGGAAATGCAGGGGTGAGGCCTTGCTCCCTTCCCTGCTGCTCAGCTGATCTTGGGACTCATCACCACCTGCTGACTGACCAAGGCTGCTCCTGGTAAGGAAAGTTCACATATATCCCCACAGTTATTTGCATTTTTGTCACTTTACTTGCCACCAAGGGGAAGCTACATGAGCATGGCAGGGTAGTGGTAGGAGAGGCCTACTTTGTTCTCTACTGGACCCACAAAGTTTAAGGACAAGGACCTGGCACACCATGAGAATTCAAGAAATATTTAATGTATAACTAAATACAGCCCTCTCAGTAACTATCAGAGAAAAAGTGTAATATTGTCTATTTGTTTTAAAAGGAAAACCGAGAGTAGAAGAAGAGACCTGATTTGGCAAACTACATCTTGGTGATCAGTGCTATTGCAAATCCAGGATCTGCTTGGCATTGCATTTGATAGTCATCCCACTGTTGATCCCATGTTTTACAGAGGTTGTACGCAATGTGTTCTTTCAAGCACCTGCCTGCTCAAATGCCATGATAAGAGATGACTTGGGATGTCAATTATCTATCACCATATATATCTTTCTTTTGCACTTAATTTTCACAAGTCAATGACATAGATTCGAGTAATTCCTTGTCACTGCCCTTTTTACATTCAAGCTCCCAGAGGAGGTATCAGCAAGTGGGCAAAATACATAGGGATAATTCAGTGCTGGCCTCTGCACATGCTACCTCTTCCACTTAGGCTACTGTCTTCCTGTCTGTCCACCAGAATGCTGCCTTCTCATCCTTCAGGTCACAATTCCAAAGATATGAACTGGAAGGTGAAGGCAGAACTCCCTGGGCCACCCCAGTAAGGCTGTCCTGATCTCTAGCAAATGATATTATTTTGTCTTCCTATTATATGTCATCTGAGTCATCAAGGCTTTGTCTCCCCTTATTTGAAATCAGATCTCGATCCAGTTGAGCGTTCACATATTGTTTTTCCTCTAGTATCTCAATAGTTCTGACAGACAATGAGTTGCAACACTCAGAGGCTCTCCTCCTCTTTCTCTGATGCCAGCAACTTCTTTTCTAGAGACAGGCTTTGCACCTTCTGACTTCCAAGGACCTGCCTCATTTAAAGGGACCTGGAAAGGATGCCAAGTAATATCTCTGCTACTTAGACAGAGAGGAAACCTGCTCTGATTTCCACATCCTCCAAAAATGAAAATTACAACTTTGCTCAGGAACTCATTCCATTGTTTAACCACCGGCCAGGAAATTCTTCTCCAGATCTGGCCTAAATTTGTCCAGCTGTGACTGAAATCAACTTGTTCTGGGTGGTCCTTGGTGGGGTCAATTGGCAAAAGAACTGTGTGTGTCAAATCACACTGCACCCTCACCCTTTGCGAGAGGGGAGACGCAGTTCTGCCTGGTCACAGGTGAGGCTCATCAACCCTCCCAATCACCTGCCCCCTCCAGATGAATTTGCCTAAAGCTGCCTCATTTCCATGATTCCCTGGAAACAGAGGCAGGAATAGAAATGGTTTGGGCTTTGGATGGGCAATGCTGGCCTCAGTCATACGGACATGCAGTCATTTCCGATGCCGTCTAGTAAAGCGAACTCACTTGTAACTAGATTGCCACCTTCACCTAAAATAAGCACTTTTCCCTAAAACTTTGCCTTTGAACATCAGGCACAGAATAAACTCTTAGAACCAGAGGCACCTGAGACAGCAGACAGATGGAGAAGCTCTAGTGCACACAAAGAAACATGTGACTCATTGATTTTGTGACAAGTCAGGGTTGGTGCTCAGGTCCTTGTCCCCAGCTCTGAATCCTTCCCATACCCCTGAACTCAGACCACCCGGTGATCTGACACAGTGATCTCACAGGCAGGTAAACATTCCCTGTTCCCCAGTTACCTGGAGCTGGGGCCTCTCAGGCACTTGAATTCGATTCTCACTGTGGCGGTTGTTTGCCTGGGCTTAAATGCTTGGCTTCTGGCTCCTGCACTGTGCTTAAAAGCAAGGGTGCCAGAGACTGGTCCACAGGGTCCTAACCTGCCATGTGTCCTCAGGGGAATGGCTTCACCTTCTCTATCTCAGTTCCCAAGCATCACTGCAGACAGGAAAAGTAATGGGCTTCATTAGAGTAGAGGTATTAAGTGAGTCCCTGATAGTCTCTGTTCAGAAGCCCCAGTGCTTAGGAGGTACTGAGAAAAATGAGGGTTATTAATTCATCTTTTCTGCTCAGTAGTTCCGAAAACTGAGTTGCCCGGATGTTCTGTATAGTGAGTTAGTGGAAAGGTACTTAGCATCATGTTAGCCTGACTCTTGGTTAGATGCTCATTCCTCCATCCCAGCTAAATTAATAGAACCACGAAGTCTCAAGGATGAAAGGGTTTTAGATTCTCTTTTGTCCAGTTTCTGTAGGCAGGACAAGCAAGGTCCAGAAGGCACAGAGCAGACAGAGCTCCAGAATCATCTGCAGAGACAGTGGGGAGTGAAGTTCCCACTCTCCTCTGAGCCGTCAGACTAGGAATTCCAGCAGTGTCACCTGAGATTTTGTCCTTTCCCCGTATTTCTCATGAAGCCAGACCAAAGTGGGTTTGTAGAAGTTTGTCTGGGCACCACTGAGCTAGGACCTTCCAACCTGTCTTGGGTAGGATCAATTAATTAGATTCATATTTCTTGGTCAACAATCACAAGTGATTCTATTTCACGTCTTTTACATATATATTTGCTTATGAACTACATATTCAAATGGTCACACTTCAAATATCACGTTCATTATATTCATTGCCCATCCCACGTGTTCTACAGGTCAGAAGTCACATCACTGAGGCACCTGGAACCTTTTGGATGAGTCATTAGGGACTTTCTATGTTCATTTTGTAAGGTTGTAAGTCATGCGTGTGTGTGTGTGTGTGTTTGTGTGTGTGTGTGTGAGACTGTGTGTCTGTTTCCATATGTATATCTGTCTCTTTGACTGTATGTGTGTGTATTCTGTGTGTCTGGGAATGTGTGTGTATTGCTGTGTCTGTGTCCCTGGGGGTCTGTATGTGTCTGTTTCTGTATGTATCGCATGCTATGGGCGTGTCTGTGTGTGTGTCTAATGTTCTGCTGCTCTGTAGAAACCATCCATTTCTGAAAGCACTTTTATGACACTAAAGAAATGACCTGACTATCTAATGTATCTCATACAGATCCTGTCCTACTGAGGGCACCGAAAATGCTGAAAGGACTTACTCTTCACATCATCCTTATAACTATTCGTCACCTAATGCAGAGACACCAGACACATAGCTTCTAAGAGCTATGAAAATGATTTGGGGTCCAGACAACCCTCCTTTCAAATTCAGAATCTGTCCTTCATTATGAAGTGGTTATTTGAAAGCTTCTTACCCTGGAATTTTCTGTGCTATAAAATATAGCGATATCTTCTCTCAGTTGTGGATGGGGTTTCATGAGTCCATATACTCTTGATTTAGTATCTAGTTCCTGCTAGGCTCTGGTATTATTTTATTTATGCTATAATAGAAGTGAGAAGAAAATTCAGTGATTGCAACAGAAAAGAAACCAAGAGTCAGCTTGAATGGTGCAGAAGAAAACATCCTTGAGCCATCACACAGCATCAGGATGTGGCCTGTGTCTCCGGGGTCTGTGGCGCAAACAGGAAGAAGACTTAAATCTGGGGCCATGGACTCATCAGGAGTCCTGGCTGCCACGTTGGCCTGACCTGCTTCCATGTTAACCTTGGCCTTACTGTTGATGGGGAAACATCTGCTGTGTTTGTAACTGATGTCAATCGAGAATTGACAATATCAGCTTCTAATTTCATATGTAAAAAACAGAAACTTTGTTCAAATGGATTAGAGTTTGGGCCTCATACAAATTACAGTGAACAACAAGGACTCAATTGAGGTAGTAAAGTATCTATATTCATATCGAGAAGGGGTCATTATACCTTACAAGATTCTGTTCTGTTTAGAGATAAAACAGAAATGTAGGAAAAAATTCATGAAATATATCCTAAAAATCAAATTTTTAAAAATCAAATTTTTAAACCCAACTTCCATGGGACACATCCCTAATGCATTCTCACATCTCACATTAATCTTAATGAAATATGATATCATCACCTTTCCCGAAGGGCATAGAGCCAGCACATGTGTGAATGTGTGTGCACCCATGGTGGACATGGGCTCCCTTAATGAAAACAGGAAAGGAGGCTACGTGGTAGCGGCCATCTTCCTGAAACTGACATTCAAGCACCCAGCTGTTCTGCCACTGGCCCTGCTGCTCCTGCTTTGATCATGTGTGTTCTAACCAGTGTTCTCCCCCAAGTCTAACCAGGGCTTAAATGTTGCTTTTAGCACTAGATCTTTTCTAATCTCAGTTCTTACAACAGATGATATTGGAAGATAAGCATCACTGATCTCACATATATATGTATATATAATATTTTGTTTAAGGTAGTATTGCATTATAACATTATATGCATTTCACATTTGCATTACTGCAAATCAACATCTCAACTCAGAGATTAAAGTAATATAACCAAGGAGACATAGCTAAGACACAGCAGGGTCAAAGCTGACTCTGACTCAGTCTAATGCCCCTACACAAAATCCACTTTGACCTTCACTCATTCATTTGCCAGACAAAAATATTCATGGTGTCCAAATAGGTGGGCCCCATTCTAGATCTGAGGCCTATACTTTGTGGTTTCTTGCATCTTTCACCTACTGTGGTCTTCATTTCAATTCTTGCAATTTGGTAGATTGTCTTCTGCTTTGGTGGTTGATCTTAGATATTAGAAGACCAGTATCATGCTTTATAGCACCCTTATAATCTGGTTTCTAGTTACCCTCAAGCCTGGTGTCACTTCTCTGAATATGCTCTGTCCCTATGTCCCTACAGAAATGTGGTGCTTGAACCAACAATTCAAAATTGCATCAAGCAATATGGAGTTAAGCCAGACTATCACTGCTTTATATTTTTTCTTAAACTTAGTTGAATATGTATTAACAGTATGGCTGATAGTACATCTGTTTTTATTTATTTTTTTTAATATGAATACTTTATTATATAGATAGTTATTTCACATCTGTAATCCCCAGGGCTCTCCCCTCCTTGACTGTTCCCTCCCTCACCCCCCAACCCCCAGCTATGAACTTCAGTTTGTTTTGACTTTTCCTCCTGGCCTTTTGTTTGTTTCTTCTATTCCCCATATATTAGTGAAACCATTTGGAGTCTGTCTTTTTCTTTCTGACTTGTTTCTGCTAATATGATTTCTTCTCGGTACATTCATGTTATGCTTTACCCTGGGGTGAACATCCCTAACTCAGACCAAATAGATACTCATCAGATAGGTCATTGTCTAAAACAATGCCATTTCCTGTCTTCTCAGTGATCTTCTTTTGTTCACAAGCCCCCACAGAGTAGATGAGAAAGAGGTCAAAGCAGACAAGGATGATCAGATGTGAAAATTATCTCAAATCTCAGAACCCACAGACATCTGAATATTTTTTCCATCAGCTCAATTCATTGAGCTGCAGATTCCAGTCTACTCTTTTATTAGAACTTCCTCCAAACACTTCAATAAATCTCAGTGGAGAGCTTTTCTGAACACCCAAATTTTCATGGAAGAAATGTTTAATCATGGGGCTCCCTGTTTTTAAATAAGATAAGGCAAGTGAAGGCAAGTCTTCCATAATTCACAGTGTGTACTCTTTCAGAAATAATTTATTAAGAATTTGATTAATAGTCTAATCATATTGCACATGCAGATGACTCAGAAGCAAGAAGATGCAGAACTGTTTCAGGGAAAAGATCAGAATCTTTGCAGAATTTTCTTGCCTCCTTTAGCATAGGGTGGCCTAGAAAAGGCAAGGACCAAAAGGCAAGCATAATATTCTCATTTTTTGCCTTTATGGGAGGGGGAAATGCATCTTGAGGAACAGAGACTAGCTGGGTGCAAAGTCTGCTTAGCAGATCATCTGCCTGTATGAGAGAGATAGCCTGGTCTATTGCAGAGAACAGTGGGGCACCTGGGGATAACTTGAGACTCACCAGCAGTGCTCATGCCAGCAACTGAGCCTCTCTGTGCCTCAGTTTCTCATTTTACAGTGGTGAGAATGACACCAATCTCAGAGTCCACAATCCAAGTGTTGTGCCTATTAAAGAGCAGCTGCTTTTAAAATCAGCAATAACCAAGTTATCATGGAAGGAAATCACTTTGCATTTTAAAAGGAAAATAAGCAGCTAGGCTTTTCACTAAAGGCCTGGCTAGGAGACCAGCTAGTAGCCCTGGCCCTGCTTGCTGAACACAGAGCACATACATAGGACCCCCACACTCTTTGTAGTAGATTCAAAGTGACCTGCTTAGAATGATGAGCTCATGTCCAAAACCCCAGAGCCTGGGAATGCTACCTTATTTGAAAAAAGAGTTTACCAAAATAACTAAAGGAAGACTCTAGTGAGGAGAAGTCCCTCTGGAACATATGGATGCATACCTAGGCTAGTGGGAATATCCTTGAAAAACACACATGGACATGGGAAAGGTGAGGTAAGACAGAGCAGAGGTTGAAGTCATGCAACCATTAGCCCAAGAGTGTCAGGAAATCCACTAGAAGCTGGAAGATGCAAGAAATATTCTGTCCTGGACCTTCCAAAGAGAGAAAGCCACCACTGAACAGCAGGTTTAGAGCCTCCAGAACGAAGAGAAAATAAGCTTGTACTGGTTGAAGTCACCAGATTGATGATCATTTGTTATAAGAGACAAAGGAAACTAATATATCATCTTTATTTCTGTGGGCATTTTTGAGCAAGAAACTTCAAGGAAATGATACAACTTACCTAAGTTCAGACTGATATTAAATACCATGGCCTCCTCCTTCACACACAAACATAGGATGCTTGTTTGTTTGTTTGTCCTATTAAATTATCACCCTTAAGTTACCCAGAAAGTCAGTTGGATTTGGAATGGATTATCATGACTCAGAAATGCTAAAAGGGTCATAATGAGCATCCCAACAACTCCCATCCCACATCATTCAATCTCTTGAATAAACTGAATACACAATAAATGATGAGCTAATGCAGAGTTCCACATTGTTAGCACTAATAGATATAAGGAGACATAGAAAATCATCTAAGAGTAAAGCATTTGAATAGCCCATCTCTGATTCTAGGCCAAAGTGACAAATAAAAGGCATGCAATGAAGTATAGTGAGAGGAACAAATAAACATTGCAGTGGTAACCATAAGACCTGAGCATTACCAGCCTCCCCTACCAGTTGAGGGTCACAATCCTATTTGCTCCAGAGAAAAGCCCTAACTTTCCCTGGACTCTATTTTTTCCACCAGAAAATATGGAGACTGGACTCTGTTATTCCTAGAAGCTCTTCCCCCCCAAATCTTATATGCTACTCTAGGACCCTGTGCCAGGCATATATCAAGTCTAAAGTTCACATGGAGGTGTAGCTTGATTCATTGAGCTCCTTGTCAAAAGCCACCATACACAGTACAACCACACTTTCCAAATGCCAATCAACAGAAGTCTGAACCAGAACCACTACCCAGGCCTTTGTGAACTTTAGTCATGGAGAATGATTCCTTTCTTAGATATCAATGCGTCCTTTACTCCAGCAGACACTGATGACAGTACTCCAGATGTCACTGTGTAGACATCAGAATGTTTCCATCACTTGTGTCATTCTGGGCCACTCTTCAGCAGATTCCTTTGACCATGGACAGAGGGTAAGCCTGTCAGACCTGCCCCTGACCTAAGATCCTGTGGAGGGTAGAGGTTCCCACCCAGAGGGAGCCCTGTCCCTCTCTTCTCTATATAGTTCTTGATGCCTGCTGCTGACCCATGGGCCTGAGATAGCATCACACATGATGCATTTGTTGAGTCTGAATCAGAGAAGTGACTCACCAGCTCACCTCCTACTTCATCATAGAAGATCCCTGAATGTGTTTGAAGGCATTAACTCTATTTCTCTTCCCTGCACATGGAATATAGCTGATGATCCTTAGACATTTAATGAATAAGTGCACAAAAGAGGATGAAATACATTCATTAATTTGGGAACGGAAGTCTAGAGAGAAGGAACAAGTCAACCAAAATCATCTAGTTAGAGTGTCAGGAAAGAACTCACTTCTAGATGCTTCCTATGAGGGCAGGATGTCAACAAATCTCTGCTGGACAGTCTTTTATTCAGCTACATTAAATGGTAAGAAATAAATGTTGCATAAAGGCCCACACTTTTTATAATTATAAAACTTTATAATATAAAAGAACAGTGGATAACATAAACTCAAAATCACTGTGTTTGTTTTCTTGGATTAGGTACCAGGGTCTGACAGAAGAATATGTTTGGATAAGCTGGAAAGTCTCCTAAAAACATATTTGTGCTCTGTTCATGGTGTAACATGTGTGATTTCTCAGTTATGATCACCGCTTCCTCTCTGTTCTGGGCTGCAGGCCCACCTCACGTTTCTCCTCCCTTCTGCACAAATGCCCTCCATTTGTATTTGCTCCTTTCTCATAGCAGCCTCCTAGGTCACTTGCTGTAATTTGATGTCACGTCAATGGCATATGTGCAGATCAGACAGAAGCACAGCAGACCTGGGACCCCCTTCCTGTCACTTGGGCACAGCTACTACACCTTCCAGTTTAGACAGCAAACACTGAGCTTCTGAAGAGTATGGGGCAGAGTCATATCCATGTAGCAAGTATGGAAAGAATGAATGACGCTGACTCTCTGCCTCTCCCCAAAAAACACCAAAGTGGAGAAGAGGAATCCCCTTTATGAAACCTGGAGCTCATCCCAAATGGACTGAAATATTCAGTAACTGAGGTGAAAGAGGGAAATGGGGTTCCTGGAATTAACCAGTTGTGCTCAACCTGACCATCTTGTCCAGAAACAACCAGAACATTCCAGAGAGTAATAGATCCCAAAGGGTAAGTTTAATACCTTCATTTCCTCTGCCACAGAAGGGAAAAGGATGGCTGAGGTCACCTGGTGAATTTGTAACAGAGTTCAGCCCAGTTCCCTTAGCCAAAGTGTTTGAGACCAGTAAGTTTCTATCAGTGCCCAAATCTGTTTAACTTTTACAAGTAACAGCATGTTCAGACTAGAGAATCAAGATTTGACTGCCTACCCTATAAAATTAGGTTTTCTATTTCCTTCCACTATAAACAAACTGGGCATGCTGCAAACATAATATGTAGACCTAGTTGTGCATCTGGTGTATTGGGTTGGTTCAAAAAAACATTGAAAAAGGGACCTTAGTATGTATAAGTTTATGGATTGAAGGAGATCAGACAGGTAAAGAGAGCCTTTTCTGAATTAATGATGTCTTCTGTCAAATCCATCATGAAGAAATTCACTCCCGGGAGAATTATTCAGCTAAACAAATGCTGTGTAAACATGAGAAATGGCATTGATTTTCTTAATGTCACAAGCTGTAAACCAATTTATAAAAAAAGAAAAATGAATTACTCTGGTCCCCTACGAGCCATTTTTCTTAAGATTTTTTTTCTTCCTTTAAATGGGGCATCTCGAGTTGGAATATTCTGGAGAACTTTTGAAGAAGCTGAATACTGCCATTAGAAGAAAGGAAGACATAGAACATTGTCCTGGCCTTTTGTTCACATTTGAAGCTACCTCACCCACCCCAGCTTCTCTCTGGCCTCTTTCCCCCAACCAGGTTTCTTCAGTATCTCCAAAGAGACCTGGTACTATTTGGTGCAAGATTAACCTGAGTCCATCACCAATTATTTACCTCTCTCTCCAGCTATTCCAGTATCTCCCTCTTGGCTGATTTCTCTGGAATTCCCCTCATGCATTGTAAGAAATCTCAGATAATCTCTGCATGGGACAGACTGACTCCTTTGTTTACTTGCAAACACCTATAAAAACAGACACTTCTTTTCTGGAACTATGGCCTTCTGAGTCTGCACTACTTTTGACCTCTTTGGTTCTCTTAACTGGATGCTGTACAACTCCAGGCCCAGGACCAGTCTCTGAACCTGCTCCTAGTCAATCTTTTTTCTTTCTCCACAGGAAAAAAAAAAATTCAGTATGAACTTATAATAAGATTTTCACACTGAAACCACCCATGATTGAAAGGAATCAAAGATCACCTAAACAAATTATAGGAAGACTCAAAGTTCATGAATCAGAGGACCCCATAAAAGTGGTGATATTCCAAAAGTTGGTCTATAAATGTAATGCAATACCAATCAATCAATTTCCCCTTTGGACCAATTGTAAATGATAGTGTATTTTCATTTTGTTTCCACATATCCATTGTTACTCAAAATAAATATGTTTGACTTTGTGTGTTAATCCTGCATCCTACAACCTTGCTGAAATCATTTGTTAGTTCTAGAAGCATTTTATTTTTTGTCCATTCCTCGGGATTTTTTAAATAGAAAATGATGCTGTATGAAAATACAAGGGCATAATGTTCTGTCTTAATTGATATCCCTTTTATTTCTTTTTCTTGCTTTGTGAAGGTTTGACCTTCCAGTACTTGAGTATAAAACAGACATTCTTTACTTGTTCCTGAACTTTGAGGAAAACAATTTAGTCTTTTAAGATTAAGTGTCACCCTCTGCATCCTTGGAATCACCAGAGAAACTCTCTGGGACTCAGTTTTCTAACTAAAAGAAAACATCAAGACTAGATCAGACCCATTGAAAACTAGGTAGATTCTCTTAGAGATTTTGTTGGATTCACACTTTGCTATCTTACACTACCAGTATTTTATTTGACAGTTATTGTGAAAAGGGGTGCTACCCTTTATAAAATCTTTCAATATTAATAAAAAAGAAGATTTTTGTGTTTTCCTTGACCCTGAATTTCCCTGGTTCTTTGGTGTTTGTCTGTCCTTGACCATCATGGTGGTGTTTCAGGTTGTGCAGTATCTGTGGACCATATTTTTTATATTTTCACTTATCCATATTACATTATTTTCCACAAAGTGAGATATCAGAGCTGAATGGGTGCCACCTGAGAGTTGCTGTGAGAGGCAATCTGTTTATTGGAAAGAATATGCACATCAGACAACACTGGAGACAGAACTAATCTGAGTTTGAAACTCTGCTTAGAAGGATACAAGGTCTCACTATGGCACCCTCATCCTTCAGCTACACAGCAGGTGTATTTATTGTCTGTACTGTGCTAACACTGAACTAGCTCTGTACTGGCTTCCAGCCAGGGTACATCCACTCGTGTGTTCCAGGGGCAGTGTGACAGTGCTTGCTTTACAGTGCCAGTGTTAAGAGTAGAAGTGCCACTGCTCATGTATGGCAGCTGGAGCATTACAGCAAACATTTGTTGGGGAGTGTTAGGATTGTTGTCTGGGCCATACAGACTCAAGGAGTGAGCGAAGTGTCCAGAGAGCTCTGCACAGTACACTTATATTGGCAAAAGGGGGCAGGACTAGATATGCTTTATGCAAATAAGGTCTCCATCAATGTAGTTCTGATTGGTGGAAAGTTTGTAGAGTGGTGATTGGTCAAATCTCAATCCTGGGTTCAATTTTCCAGGATGAATTTATTTCTTCTGGACTATGAGCAAGACCAACAGACTTGACTAGGACCTGACTCTCAAGTGCCTCCTGGGCCTGGGATGATCTGTGATCGTTCCATCCAGATCTGGGATGATCCTATTTTCTTGTTTATTTAGAATTATTTAAAAGATATTGCAATGAGCTATGTTCATATGAAACACTAGCACAGTGTCAGACATGTAACAAATGCTCCATGATAAGTGTTTTGTTCATTTGATGACCTTAAAAAAGACTAACCCAGAATCTGTTTTTATGAAAGAGTGAATTATCAGAAAAATAGTTGTGAGTTCACTGATTAAATAAAAGTCTCAATAATAGACAAAGAAGCTATTAGATAATCGAAGTGAGACCTAAATCTGGGAAGCAGCCCAGGAGATTTTACTCTGTGTGTGTTCCAACAATCACACGTTTGAGCTCAGTTTATGTAGATAGGAACAATGAGTCATGGACATCAAAAAATGTCATTAGTCTTGATGAGAAGCTTCTGGTTTTCATCTGTCATCTTAGATCTTTCTATTTCCTAAGTTATCTTGACCTGAAAATGTGTGATGCTATATCAATGTGGAGTTTTAATCATTTTCCTGATTTTTAAGGAATGTACTATGAAGATGCAAAACCTGGGGGCCCATTGTTTGAATCTTCTTTAGCATTAGTATTGCTACTAGGCTTCTTGGTCATTAGTAGGAGTTGACAGTCTCCTTCATTTTAAACTTCCACAGATAACTGTGCATTTGCTCTCTTTTCTGCTGGGGATGAGGGAGGATGGTGGTTCTTTGAAAATTTACAATATGTTCACAAGTCTAAAAAGATGCATGTTTGGTTTTGCTTAAACAACTTTCTCTGTTCTTACTCAAAATTCCCCCCTGTAGAATTTTCAATTCACAACCGAAGACATGAGCATTACCACTTGGACTTCTCTAAATAATTCTCACTAAGTAATCACAGCCAATAGCCCATCACAAGTAGATGAGTGACACTTTTAACTTCTCTCAGGCCAAGTCTGTGTTGAACTATTTAAATGAAAGTATCTCCCTTCAAAAAGAAGTTGTGCCAGTTGGCTTCTTGAGAGTAAAATATCTTTATGTTTTAAGTTTTAAGTTGTCAGTTCCAGGAAAGCTGGAGATCTAGAGTAAGCTCTCAACACTGTTGCTGTCAATTTGTATTTCAGTTGACCTTTTTCCTTCGGCATTCTGGCTTGAAAAGTTTGTCCTGTCTAGATCATAGCCACTGTGTCTGAGGAGTGTGTGTGTGTGTGTGTGTG
Source organism: Uropsilus gracilis (assembly GCA_004024945.1). NCBI lineage: Eukaryota > Metazoa > Chordata > Mammalia > Eulipotyphla > Talpidae > Uropsilus > Uropsilus gracilis. The sequence goes on along the minus strand of PVHY01002239.1, from coordinate 112,595 downwards.
TGTGTGTGTGTCGGGGTGGGGGGAGGTGTGAGAATGGGTAGGCACAATGAGGAAAAGGGAAATAAAGAGATACTCTCAAAGTGAGGTGTCCTATGACCTCTGATGCTGTCTGTTCAGAATGGATATTGACTTATACCAAATTCATAGACCTCACAAAGGCATATGGTAAAGGCTACAGAGGGGGAAGTAGAAGACCTACATGAACAAGGGCAGCAGACTTCTCTTCAGGGGTATCTCAGCCCTGTACCCATGAAATGCCATATTGTACAAGTGAGAATTTGTTTGGAAATTCAAGCAAGGGAGCACAACTGCTTGGACACCGTGATCAGAGAATGGTCTGTCTACTTTGAGAATGCCAGCCCTACAACAACTGTGGGAGGGGCTGGAGAGGAAGGCTGGGCACTCTTTCTAGACCAAGAGAATCAAGTCTGGAGATCAGTGAGGGCACAGATGTCCCAGCCAACTGGCCCTCACATCCAGCTGCACAAATGAATCTAAACTTGCTTCAGGATCTACATTTTGCTAAACTTTCAATGACCAAGAGATATTGTCTCTCCTTTCCAGCACATGTGGTCAAGCGTTGAAACCACAAACATGTTCAGAAAAAAAGTCTGTAAAACTTAATGTTCAGAGAATAAAGGAAGAAACACGGAGTACTGAATTTCCTTGTCTTTTACATTTCTCCCTTGACTGCTGAGTTCATGTGCATTTGAATGAATTATCTATGAATCTGTGTTCGTGCTTAATTGGAAGACAGAGAAAACCACAAATGGTCTGACAAGAGAAGGCAGATGAAATAGAAATATCTCTAGGCAGTGAAAAGTTTGACAAGCAGAAGAGTTTGTGATTTGAAAGACATCTAATGGAGAGCATGAGTCAGCATGAATAACTAAAAAAAGTTAAATAATTAAGCTTACATAATAGATATCTGACTACCTAGATTTGGATTTAATTAACATTTCTAACCTTTCTTTGTCAGTAACTATGTATTATTCAATTTAAAAGTAAAGAGCTCTCATTATTAAAAATATCAGTCATCTACAAATGTCTATGAATTTTTTTCCAAATTTAGCTAAGAAGTTGTCCTTCTGATGTCTTCCTAACATGCATATAAACATGCACACACATGTGCACACATGTACTTGAGCACAAGCACACACACACATCTTTACAGTTAGCTTTCTAAAGGGGAGGGAATTGAGAATTTGGCTCCCTCATTATCACTTTCCATAGTTAAATTGCAAAGTAAATAACCCCACAAACTTAGTTCATTATTGTGTTCACTGTACTGCAGAACCTATGCAAGGTTTAGAGGATTTCAGAACCTAAGCAAATCTAGTCACTCTCACATTGATGTCTCTCCTTGGCAATAGGTGTTAAAGACAAACCACACAAGGAATGCATTGCAAGGGGAAACAAACCATCTGCAAATAGAAGGGGCTTCCTCGGCACAGGGCAAAGTGGTGGGGGAGGAGGGTAGGAAGGAGACCCTGGAGCTAGACTTGAGTCTAGCTCAGCAGAGTGAACTACAGGTATAGGATGGAGTGCTACCAGTGGCTCATGCCCTAGTCAGGAGACTAAACCTGACCATCAGAACCCAAGGGGTGACCAAGTCCCTCAAACCATTAAGGGGAAACACCCATGTTGCTTGTTTTAGTGGTCTAAATGTCCATGCCACTTACGCACATATAGGCAAAGAAATCACATGCTGGTTTGCTCAAAGATTATCAGTATCTAGAAAGAGAAGTAGTGGAGAGGAGGATTTCAAGATCTAGACTCCTGGCCAGACTTGAAACCCACTTATCTTCTCATAGGCAAATGCCTCACAATCAGGCAGAGCTGTAGCAATTTCACTAGAAGAGATGTGAGTCCCACACAGGCAGGCAGACCTGAAGAGTGGGAGAGGAAAAGAGCTGAAGCCCACAGTGTGCCTTTTAACCTGGATACTTGCCAGGTCAAGATGGAGACCACAGTCTCTGGAGAGGCTGTCTTGGTTGCCAAGGTGCCCGTGACCCATGGGCAGTGGCTGCACCTGTGCATAGGCTTGAACCTCTCCTGGTGACTTGGCTCCACCATTTTGGTGGGATTTATGAAACACACGATCAATGTGGTTGAATTCAATCCAGGAGAGTTGCTTTTGAGGTTTTAACTTTTACGATGTGGAGGAAAGGACTTCAACTCAGGGTCAGTGGAGTAGATTCCACAGTGGTTTCTCATTTTGGTGACTTCTTGGAGGGTCTGAGTTAGTGTATTAACCGCTTTATTCCTGATGCACCCCTAGGTCTGCTGAAGCTCAGTGTTGGTTGGCTAATAAATGGATATTTCAAGGGAATCTCAAAAAAGACCCAGATACTTCTTGTCTTGATCTACCAGCTTTTTGTTGGATCCTCTATACAGAGGACAATGTTTCTTCAAGCTTTCTTTCTGCCGTGAACATTTCTTCAACAGTAGTTTATTTTCACATAATTCCAGCTTCCAACCTAACCCCTTCTTTTAAGGGATGCTGTCAAAAACAACAACAACAACAAAAAATTTAAGTGAAGCATAAGACAACAACAAAAACCTGAGGAGTGATTTACCAGCTGACACAGAGGGCACACCTGCCATTCAATCAGGACCTAAGTCTGAACTCAAGGATTAATTGAATGACTTGAGAAGTGTCAGTCACCTCTCAGAGCCTTGACTTCCTTATCTCTAATAGGGAAGAGATATCCTTTGGAGAGCAGAGGAGCATCAAATGGGTCCGTCATGTAGTTAATGTTCTGCCAGGTACGACTGTGAATGCAAGGCCAGAACACTTAGGAGGAACCACCTGGGCCTCCATGTGTGGAATGATGGCATGTTGTTGTGTGAGATGATGGAACCCTAAAATATGGACCCAGATCAAGGAGGGAGGCTAGTAGGAGGCAAGGGCTATTTGTGGAAATGAACTCCAGACCCAAAGCACAGCTGTCTTCACCTGCCTTGAAAATGTCCCTGGAGAACTTCAAAGTCAGCACATCCAAATCTAAACCCAGAATCTTCAGGAGATCCCCTGCTGTGACATCATCTTCCCAGGGATCACTCATGCTAAGAGTCCAAGAACCTTCCTGGCCTCTGTCCGCACACTCTGAGCCAATGGGTCATCAAATCCTGCCCAATGGACAATCATGTAAGGTCTAGGACCCAGCACTGAGTCTGAAGTTCCTGTGCCTGGTCAGCTCCATATTTGTTTGTATTGCCAGTCTCATCAGACTGTTCACTGCAGAATCTCACTCCAGTGGAGTGAGGTCAGTCCCTCCCAGCTTATAGTTATGGGGATCACCACACTAACCAAAAATAGGATCATACCCTACTTTTCTCTTGCTCAATATTCTTCCATAGTCCCTGCCTACTCCAGGGAAACACAAGTAAGACCCCTCTGGCCCGCCATGGCTTCCAGCTGATGTGCTACTGCACCCTCTTCTCATCTGCTCCCCCACTGTGCCCATCATTGAGCATGCTTGGTCCTATGCTTGGAATGCCATTCCTCCTTGGTCTTCTTGAGAAGTTACCTTCATTTACTGAGGCTCATTTCTGCAAACCCAAGACCCTAATCCTTTCTCTCACCTGGGTCTTTAGGAGCTTCTCCCTCTGTCCCTAGCATCCCCTGAGTGACAGCTCTGGTCATGTGGGTCAGCCATTGTGGATTGACTTCTTATTTCCCCGGTTACTCTGTGAGTGATACAGTAATGACCAGGATGGCATATCACTCAACTGAAACCACAAAACCCTGGTTAAGGCTTAGAACAAAACCAGTCATCATCAAGTGCTTAATAAATGAATGAAAATGATGACTTCGTTACTCAACTCTAAAGGTAAATTTCTGTCCTCAAAGAAATCAATATGAAGCAATTAAAGGACACACAGGCAATAGCGGAGGATATTACTAACTCAGAGAGATGCCTGGGTTCCCCCACATAGGAACCCATGCCTGGGTTCCACCCCTTCACACCAAGCACAGATGTCAGTTGGAGAAGGTTTCACTGCTCACCTCCTCCAGCCCTCTCCATCTCCTTTTCTGCTTTATTTATATGTCCTTGGGGAGAGGGACATGTAAAGACCTTATCATCCCATCACTTAGTATGCATTAAGGTCTTCCCTGTTTTGCCCATTGTAGCATCTAGAACAGTGCCTACAACACTGCCAGTGCCCAGTACATATTAGACTGAAGACAAGTGAATGAATGCCAAGAATTAACTGCTTGTGCTGCAGTTGATAGATTTGTTAGAAAAAGGATAACTTTTTCATAAAATCTCTGGACCTTTTTGAAGTTCAAGGTTCATTAATCTGATTTTAATTAAGTCTATTTATCAAAGAAAAAAATACCCTTTTTGTGATTTTATCTACTCATTTCTGACAACAGAGTCAATACTATTAACATACCATTAAAACATTAAGCCAAATTGTTCTGGAAACAAGTCATAGTAATAATGCAAATGAAAAGAATGGCTAGCATGGGGTGACTTCAACTGCATGCTAGGCACTCCCTGCATATTTTACGTATATTACATCATTTAGTCACCACACATCAGTACTGTTATCACTCTCATTTCAGAGTGACTTAAGGTCATAGTGTTGCCAACTTGTGGAATCCAGAATCCATGACAAAGTGGAAGAAATGCAAACACTGGACAAAAGGTTTGTAGTCTTCCTGCTGAATAACCAAGCAACATGGAAAGAATATTAAACTCTCTATTCTAACACACACCATTCACAAGGGTGGCTGAGAAGCTGATGAGCAGTTAAAGATAAGGGTGTATCAAAATATGAGTTGCTATCACAGGTTTGAGATACATTGCATGTTTCCATTCTATCCCATGTTATGACGTGATTATAATGAAAACACTGTTATTTCCATTCCATTGCAAGAAATAAATGGTGTTATCATTTGCAGTTAATGCATAACTCTGGTGTGTTTGCCTTGGTTGAGAAGATGCTTGTGTACCAAGACTGAAGGTTGAGTCTTTCGTTGGGAAGTAGAGCTGTTCTTCTCAGGCCACTACCAGGCCAAATGCTGCTGGAGCAATCAGCTCTTCCCCATGATAGCAGAAGCTGGCCAGGATCTATGATGCAGATCTGAAGATGTCTGGCACTTGATGGGATCTTCACATGTTTGAACAAGTCCTGGCTGTGGCTGTTCCCAGTCACCCGCGCTTCTGCTTGAAGCCTCTCCTTTTCTCCTGGAGCTACTTCATTCTTCCCATATATGCCTCTTCTCAGGGGACATCCCCAGGCTTATGGGAGTGCATAGGGCTATACACTGACTGCCACTGTGCACATTTCCACTATGCAGCTGCTGCTGCCATGAAGCCATCTTTGCATCATTAGTCCATATCTTCTACACTAGAATGCAAGTTTGAAGTCATGAACAGCCTCTGTCTTCTAGAACATTGTGTCAAAGAGACACCTACATGAAAGAGGGAGGAGCATAAAATGGGTACCAGTCCCCCTGGCCCCACTCACCAGTTGCTGCCTTGGATGGCAAGTTCCAGTATGCTCTGAAACAGACTTACTACCCTGGGAACTACTATGCACAGGGGAGAGTCTAACTGGCAGGTTTCTTGTTTCTCTGGTTTTACCTTGATCCCAGGGACTTGGGAGAGAGGCATAGAAGGAGACATAGGAGAGAGACTTGTAGAGGCACCTGGAAGGGATACATGGGTAAGAGACTCACAAGGAGGCTGCTCTCAGTGGAGATAATGGCAGCTATGTTCTGGAACTCATCTTCGGGTATGTGGTATAATTTGAACTTTGGATTTTTAACTTCTGTACCAGCTTTTGGGGACCTGCTTAACCCTTTTCTTCTGGTCCTTGCCAGAGGTACCTTAGTCTTAAAGCAAGTTTGTGGATCTCGGTTGCCCCACTTGAGGTGGAGACTGGATGTTTGTCTAAGAGAGAATGGGTAATTTTCACAGTCTTGTTAGAAATATCCTCTCTCTATTAATGCTATTAAAAAATCTTTCATACTGAGAGATTTCTTTTTTTTCTTTTTTTTTTTTTTGCCTTTGTGCAGGCTGATGGCCATGTCGCTTTTAGAACAAGAACCCTTTAATAGTTTGGGGTCCCTGCGTATCCCTCGGTTATGTGAAGACAATTATAACCCAGTGTTAATTGTCACCACAACCCCTGGCAAGTAGGTGCTCATTAAAATGTTTTGAGTGAAAGGAGGTACCAGTAATGTCACCTTGGGGAATTTCTAAGCATAGTGAGACTTGGTTTCCATGTCTGTGAAAGGGTTTCCCTGACCAATGTTGTTGTGTATATAGGACATATGGAACCACAAAGGTCTTTAAACACTAACCATGAGCATCATAGCCAGGGACCAACAGGACACTATAGTTTCTATACAAAGGTGCTAGTTGGTGAGAAATATATTTAATAGAGATAGAGATACTATCATGCACTGAGTTAATTTGGAGCAAACAGCCAGGAACCAAAAAAGAATGTAGCTTCTGAGACTAGAAAAAGTTCCAAAGTGTTTGGAATTGCTGGAGCCCATTCAGTGTGAGTTGGCTAATACTGGAGATAGATCTGGATTTTGCCATCCACTAAGTGGTGTTTCACATTGGCCACAGAGATGGGTTCTAACTTACTGTAAATAGAATGAAGAGAGCACTGCTGTTAAATTATTTATTGCACATTACATCTGGCCCCAAGCGATGATGGTTTTAGGTTCCACAAAGGTAGCTGTATATAATCTATTATCCTTACATAAAGGAAATTCTGACAGTTGGCATTATAAAATATAAATCCTCCACTCCTCAACCGCCAATGAGCACATGGGGTTACTCTACTGTGGCCCGGAAATAGATTTGTGCCTCTTCTTTCAATGTTGTGTCCAGATTTGCCATCAAGACCCACCAATCAATTCTCTTCTGTTCTATACAATATGTAAAAGCCTCTCCTCTGTCATACAGCTCCCAGTCCCTATGGAGGGTATAGTTCTGGTGGAATCCTCTTAATGGCCACTGGAAGACAAGGTAACTCCTTTATAAACCTCACAGCTCAGAAACCTGCCTGGAAAACCTTCCACAGCCCTACCAACAAAGGTTACTTCTAAATAGGGACACTTCCCGTGACTTCTGTATGATAGATATGGATATTTTTCTTTCCTGAGGAGGTATCTTTTATTCTGAATCTTTATTTCCTTTCTTGGTTTTATTTCCATTGATCATTTCCTAGTATCAGTTAAATGGCAACCATATTCATTGGGTGACTCACTTAGTAAACAAGGTATTAACTACCATGATGGGCTAATTTCACTGTCTGTACAGGTAGCGCCCTGTCCTTTCTACAGCAACCCCAGCTACCTGGGCATCTTGAAACTGTTCTGTTCTTTTTTCCAGGAAGCCCTCCCTCCTTTCAACCCTCCTCCCTCACATTTTAGCTAGTTGTCTCATAAGCAGGGTTGCTTTCAGAACTGCAAGCTATATCCAGTCTCACTGTTGCCCCAACACTTGTGTACACACATCTCTCCTTTCACCCCCACCCAGCTCCTCTTGAACACCCTATGCTATACCCACCTAGGTTATTTGGGTGATGTTTGTCTGTCAGGCTAAGATACAGGATCCCTGGGGAAAAGTTCTAAGTCCATTTGGGTATCATTGCTGGAACTCCTCATTATGGTGATTAATGTATACTTCTGAAATGAATGACCTGTGGACAAACACCACCAAATTTGCAGCAGCTACTACTGTGAAGGCTATCTTCTCCCTCACACACAGTGACTCAATTGTGTAGCACTCCTCAAGGTGACTATCATCAGGGATCTAAACTGAGACCATGTGACTCACCATCTGGCCAAGCTGGCAGATGGCAATCAAACCATGTCAGGAGGATGCCTCATTCTGGAAGGGATGTATATCATTCTCAGCCATGGTCCTTTCAGTCAGAATCAGTCAAACAACTAACCAAGCATAAGGCTAGTGGGAGATGTTCACACTCACTCCTAGCCCTGTGGATCTTGGCCTCTGGCAGCTGAAAGGACAATGAGGACCTGAGAGGCAATGACCTAGAGGACTGCGTAAGCAGCAAGCACTAAATCTAAAGGAGTGGAACATAAATTGAAAAACTGATGATCTGGAATCTCTCCCAATATCTCTAATCAATCCAGAGATGCTGTTTAGAGGCACCAGGGCCCCCAGGAAAACAGGGTGGAGGAGGAGCAGCCACTGAGAGAGCTGGGAAATGGCTGCATGGACTTGCACCCAAGGCTGAAGAGCCCAGATGTTACTCTGCAGGCTTAGATCCTGCTACTCTCAACATCTCATTCTCCTATACCTTGAGGATGGGTTAGAGAGAGTGCAAAGAGACCTGTCTCCCTGAAAAGGGAGGTCTCTGCTGAGTTGATGCTATGGGACTTCACTGCTGAAAACCAGTTGGAGCTCATCTGGATGTATGCTGTTCCTTTGATGCCTGGACCCGCCCACCTGGGACCCTTGTACCCTGGTCTCTGGTACCCTCACTGCTGGTAGCACAGTCCCCTTCCTCTGTCCACCTGTTCAGGGCAATCTTGACTTTCTCTTTGTTAATCCTTGTCATTTCTTCTATTAGGCTCCTCCTTTCCCCCTGTTGTAATTCCTTATGTCAAAGTCTCCCTGTTTAAAAACTTAGAGGGCCTACACTTTTCTGGAATGACACCCAAGTCTGCTTTCAAACAAAAAGGAGGCTCTAACTTACAAACAACACTCAAATGTTTCCAAGTCTCCACCTTGGTGATGATTCCATTGCCAACTTACTGCTTAGCAGCAAAAAGCTCGTTTGAAGAGAAGTCAAGTGTTTACAGTTAGAAAGGTGATTTTGAAAGAAAAATTACTGATTCCTTTAAAAGTTTTTCTAAAGAATGAACACATTATTATCCACAAATTTTCTAAAAGCTTCATCAATATTTAATTTTCTTCTAAGACTGCATTAAGATTAACATTACAAAGAAAACAGGCTTTGTTCCAAAGAAAAATGCATCTCGGGGATATCCTTATTCTACCTGCTATCTGCCTTCTCATGACACAAGGGAGGGCAGTATATCTATACTAACAATAGATCCTTCTTCTGAATTGATGCCTCTTGCTTCTTTTACAAATGAAGCCTTACTTCACCAGCAGGAAGACACAACTATAAAACTTTGCAACAGCAGGATGTTCCCTAAAGCTTGGCAAATCTTCGGGTGATCTCAGGAGAAGGTAATGGAAGAATTTTAATAGTTTGCAGAGATTATATGAACTTCCCTTTTTATTGCCAGGGTCTGTTGACACTTGGCAAGATATTATGGCACCAGAACCTCACGGATGGGTCCTGAGTTTCCCTATTTCTCTCTTCAAACCAATTTGTAGCTAGCTCTTAAGTGCTAATCTTGAATAGATAGGGTTTTAATAATTAATCTGTTCCTTCAAGTGCTTTGATTTTTCTGATTCATATTCAGCTGAGTATATATTTGGTAACTCCAAATCTATTTTGCCAAAAACAAAATTGTAATGTTGGAGCAGACAGCTTATATCCCAGTCCCAATGAGATTCTAGAGGAAGAAGCAAGGGAGGTTTTCTGCCTTAACCCTTGAAGACAAATTTTGTGTACCACATCAGAAATGCCTCCTTTAGCCCAAATAAAAGCAACGGTGTGTCCTGGTTGGTCTGCGAGCTGGTGTTGTTCAACATGTGGGTGCTGTGGCTCATTCGGTTGCCTTCTTTATCTTTACCCTACTATTCTGAATCTACTATTCTGAAGATTCAGCCATCACCACCTCCAGGAAACCTTCCTTGACTCCTCTCTCTGCCCTAGGGAGCCAACTGGGCATCCTCCCCTCTGTTTTCCCACAGCTCCTCTACTTCCTGCAGGTGGTTACTGGGTGGTCTCTGTGTGGGTCCACAGCCCCTGCTTCAGGGACTGTCTCCAACTGTGTGCTGGCAGCCTCGATGGCTTCTCTTTCCCCATTTCTTGAACAAAGTTGTATTGAGCTGATAATTTATGGAGGAGGAGAAAAGGCCTCCTCAAAACTGCAAAAGGCAGCCATTCCTGTAGGCCCACGCCACTGCCCATGTCAGGACACAACCCATGAGATTGCTTATTTGCTGGATGGGGGGGGTGGGTGGGTGCTCACAATGTCATTCTTTTTTCTGGCCTTCTTCCTTCAAGGATTACACAACCTCCTGTCCTCCATGTCCCTCTCCTGCATATATCATACCTCCAGCTCTGCACAGCTAGGAATAAACAGAGGCAGCTGGCATGCCAGGATAGTTACTAACTCACTCTACCTGCATACCTTTCCTATGAGTTTGTTCACTTGCATTTTGTTGAGAATGGAAAAACCAGTCATCTTCCAGTCTCCCCCTCCAGAAAAAATATAGGTTTTATAAGGCTGAAAGGGCTGTGTGAACTCAGCCACAGGGATTCCATCCTGGATGGACCTCATGGGGTGTCCCAGGTAACAAGCAGAAACCGTCTTCACTGACACCCTGCTCGTGACCTCCAGACCAACTTTTATACCCCTTTGCAGTCTGGCCTCTTTATTTCCAAAATAAGGTCAAAACTGTTGGACAGTGTCTTGGGGGAGGATTAGGTTGTACAGACATCATTATGCAGAGTCTGGGACCTGCTGTTCTAAAGTGAGTAAAGATAATAACTGCCACCATAATTTCATTTCAAGTTCTTGCAGGCAGTAAAATTTAGTAAAAGTCAGAGGCTGGAGTCATAGTACAGAAATTCTTTCAACCTGGAACCCGGCATAGCCTGCTCTCACTTCCGCTGCTCTGGTGCCTTCTTCCTTGCTGGGATCAGAACTCACATCTCACTGCAGCAGGGGTTCTGACTGTCTCTGCACCCCCTCCATAGTGCTTCCGGCGCATGGATTTTAAACATGTTATTCTTAGGTTTACCCAGATGTGAGAACATCCAGTGTGGTCAGTACTCATTGTGAAATAATAATAGTGCTGAAAATAAAACCATCAAGAATTGAAAAAATAACAAACTTTCCCTGTTAGAAAAAATTGAGTATATCTCTCCATCATCTATTTTCAATCACCCACTATGCTGTTAGGATCCAAAGCTCCATTCTGTGTATCCCTTTGCATTGTTTCTGCATTGGTGAAATCATTCAGTGTTTGTCATTTTCAGTGACTTATTTCTCTTCACATCATCCCCTCGAGGTCCATCCATGTTTCACAAGTGACGTGTGTTCACCTTTTTTTTTTTTTTTAATAGCTGAAGGAAATGAATGTAACTGCAACAACAGATCAGTGATACCAGGGCAAGTGGGACAGGGGAGGCAGCTAAAATAGGCAAAGTGTCCAATTGCAGAGGTTAGATGGACACTAGATTTTCCCTGGCAATCGTGATGGTATGTAAGTAGCTGCTGATATATAAAGCTGTGCACCTGGAAAATGAAAACAATAATAAACAAAAGTGTCCAAACTTCTCTTGCAGGCCCCACAGAGCCTGTGCTATGCTTACCACTGACTGGTCAAACCCCGTTCCTCTGTTCCTCCTCCCCCATCTGCACTTGGCTGGACCCTGTGGTCCTGGAGTGCCTTCCTCATTCCAGGCTCCCCCTGATTTGACCTTGGTGCAGTCAGCCCTTCTGGGAGAATGTCTCCTGTCCCACATGCCACGTTGGACTATTTTTCAACACTTAGTACAAGTGTCTCCTTCCTCAGTGTGGTGGGAAGGCAGCGTGGACTCAGGCAAGGTGGGAGCTCACAGTCTTTCCAGACTACTATGAGATGCTGTTTAGTGTGAGCCTGTGCTTCATTCTCTCTCCTCTGACCTCTGAAATCCTGGGACTCAAGATGTCCCCTCTAGGCCGAGCATGGTGGCTCATGCCTGTAAGCTTCAGCCTATGAAGTGGCCGGGGCTAGGGACTGCGGTTTGAGTCCCGCCTGGGGCCTGTAGTGAGACCTAGTTCCAAAAAAATAGCTGGACCTGGTGGCATGCGCCTGTCATCCCAGCTACCTGGGAAGCTGAGGCTGGGGATTGCTTGAGTCTGCAGTACCCTGGGCAACGAGAGCCTGCGGTTCCACGGGCAAAAATAGCAAGATCTAGCCTCAAAAAAAAAAAAAAAAAAAAACTCAAGATGTCCCCCTAAAGGCTCAGGGCCCAGATCTGCCTCCAAAGGTCACAGAATCCCCAGAAAACACTACCATTTGCCAAGTGAGTCTCATTACAAAGCGTCACCAGTGCATTACTGCTTTACAAGCTACAGAGCCCCTTTGGCAGGTGCCTAGACAGAAGAAGAAGGAGAATCATATGGTTCTAGTGGCCACTCCACAAAGGGCTCCTGTCAACCTGTCCTGGTTTGCAACAAATTCCTGCTCTATAGGGGCTACAATGGTAATGCAGCTGTCAGAGAAGGTGCTGGGCTTCTTGGCGCAAATGGGCACTGGCTCAGCCCACTGATGAGTGATTGGTACCACAACCAGTTGCCTGCTCCAAGAAGGAGCTCTGGAAGCTGGCTCTGATGGCATGTCTGAGACTGTGAAGGGACAGGTAGTGATCCTTCCATGTGGAGCCTAGCCCCCCCAATAGGGCACACCCCAAAATCAAAAGGCTGTTTCCTTCAGGAGCGTTCCAGAGCAGAGCTCTTGGAGTTTCTGGTCAGCCCCTTGCCAAGACAGTAAGACAATTTGGGAATGGTGAAGAAATGAGGGTCTTGCCTTAAGGAGGAAGAAAGGGAGGCGGGGGGAAGGGGGAAGGGATGGTTCATGCAGCTCCTCTACAGGACCTCCTTGCTTGAACTCCCAAGGTGGTAATTGGACACTATCAGATGGGTTATTACTCCACTGTCTCCTGCCCACCTGCCTCAGCTCTTTAAATATACTCATCTGGTCCCCCAATTCCACATGGGAAGACTGTACAATGACAGGCTGTCACCCACATTATGGCTCTAGAATTGCTCCAGGTATTTCTAGGATGCCCACTTGGTGCCTCTTTCTTTCTGGGACTCATCACCCTTTTAGTATCATCTCCCTTTGACTCTAATTCTTTGTGCACCCAGGAATCATATTAGCAGTTTGCTTCAACCACCACAACCCCACTCCCAACCCCTGACTCCAATACCCTTGGGTTATACCTGCCAGTCTGTCTCCTGGCTTCATCTATGGAGACCATACTTAGAGGTTTTCCAGGCTCCATGGACCCTAGGGTCTTGTCCTTTCATCCAGTCCACCCAGGTCACTGCCCAGCAGTAGAGGACCCAGCCACCTACCAGGGGGCACTGACCGGGCTCACTGCTTGGCACCATTGTTTTCCTGCTTTGTGATCTGGGCTAGGAAACCTGGCCCCTCCATGATTCGTTCTCTGCCTGCAAGGACACTGACCACCTGGAAGTGACAGTTGGTTACGTCACCTACCCACATGTGTCCAGGTGTCTGAGTTTGCTCTGCTCTCATTCCACTTGTTATACCCTGCTTTGTTTCTTTTTGCTTCTCTCTAATTTTTAAATTCTCAAATCCTTAGGAAAGAGAGATGGTGGCACATGAATAAGTTAAAGGATGTTATTAGATTCTCCAGAGTGACAATCCTAGAATGCTCGTCACATTTAGCATTCTCTATTCTCGGATCCATTTGTTTCTGGAGCACCTACTCTATCCCCTCAAGGAAGCATCATGGAGTGGCTGAGGCATGGACTTTCATTCTAGAGGCTCCAACTGTGAACACCAGTTCCCCCCCCCCCCAAGCCCCTGGGTAATGGCAACTAGAATTCCTCTGCTGTCCCAGGTGGCTCCCTCCCTGCAAAGGTAACCCCTGCATTTACTTCAGAAGGTTATCCCAATGCCAGTATGAGCTCTTATTCATAAGGCCTCAGGTCCAATACATGCTTGCAGTGTGGTGAACAAATGTCAGTTCCTTGGTAGTTTCGAGGTTCTGTCACGGAGACTGCCCCTGCTTGCTGGGCAAGAACCACTTCTGGTCCTCAGCAGGTTCCAATGATAAACCCAAGTTGTTGTCCCCTCTCCCTCAGCTTCTAGCTTCTCAGGGGATAACTTCCTGATTAAAAAGTCCTTTTCGTGCTGTTGATTAGTGATTGGCACAGGACAAATTTATTTTTAAAATATGGCATCAAGGTGGCAGGCACAATTGGGCTCAGGGCTGGGGAATGAATGATTCCATCAGAGAGAAAAGCTGCCCCACAGATGGGGCCCAGAGGGAGTCCATGGTTCCAGGGCAACCTATCCACAGATATAGGAGGTGCTCCTGGTTGCCCTGTGGTAACCCTACCTTTTAATACAGTCACCCCACTGTTAAAAGGCTACATCGGTTTACAAGAACTTGATTTTTTTCACTCTATTTCCAGATAATCTATCATGTTAACTGAACCAAGCAGAACAGCATCTAGACAGGAGTAGATGGTGGCAATGTAAGAAAAGAAATGTAAGAAAAGTGCTTTTGCTACCTCTGTCAACAGGACCCAGATTCTGACAGCCTGGTTCCTCCCCATGCCTGAGTGTGCCAGGACCTTCGGGTCACTGAATTGCTGGTGCTCTGCCTCTGCCAACATCAGTGACTGTACTCGAAATGGGGAAATAATGTCCACCTTGCTGGGGTGCTTGAGGAGTAATAGACACAAAATCTACAATTTGCCATATGCAGTGGGAGCTTAAGCATGACTTATCAGTCCCAGGTCTTGCTCTATAGAGCTTTCTCTCTGGAATTCCTTTCTATTTCTGGCCTCACTAACTCCTTCTATCATTCCAGGTCAGATTGTGGCAATAATTCATCCAGGAAATCTCCCCTGTGTTTCCCTGGCCACACGGACCTGGAACTCCTAATTCACAGTACCTGTGACTTTCTTTATAAGATCTGATTCAGAAATAGTATCTGATGATCAAGATGACAGCAGCCTGATGATTCTAATACTTTTCTTTCTCCCATATTAGCAGAACTGTGCTCCACCAGCCCGCAGTTGGACTGCTTAGAAATGCTGACAGTATAGCTTGTTTCCTGAGAAGTAGGACCATGTCTTTTCTTCTTGGGAACCTTAGAGTCCAGTGCTGTTCTAGAACCATTCAGAGTCTATTCCCAGGAGTATTGCAAAAAAGTGCCACAAACTCTGTGGTTGAAAACAATGGCATTTATTTCCTAACAGTTATTTCTGAAATCTGGAGGTTCAGTGTCAAGGTACTGAGGTTTCTCTATGGCCCCTTGTCTCTTCCCATTTTGAGGAGCGCTAGAGGTCCTCCTGGCTTACAAAAACATGGCCCCAGTGCCCCATCTCTGCTTCTGCTGCATTCTCTGAGTGCATCTGCCCAATACTTCACAAGATGTGTATATAACATCCATATTCTTAACAATGGCTTCTTTAAGATTAATCTAAGAGTTTTTCAGCATGAGCCTCAAGATTCTTCCAGCTTCTGCCCATACCCTAACCCCCCAAGTCATGGCCTCATTTAAGGTATTTGTTACAGAGCACCCCATACTTGATACCCGGAACTGTAATAGTCAGGATTCTCCAGAGAAACAGAACAAATAGGGTGTGTGTGTGTGTGTGTGTGTGTGTGTGTGTGTGTGACTGTAGACAGAGATACAGAAGGATAATTTTGTTAATGAAGTTGTTTACACAACTCTGGAGCTGACCAGCCTGAAATGTGTAACACAGGCCAGCAAATTGTGGATTCAGGCAAGATTTCTGTGCTGAGTTTTGAATAGAGAATTTCTTCTTCTCCACGAAGCCTCAGTATTCACCCACACTCCAAGTAGTAACTTTACTCCTAATCTGGTGGTGACACATTAATCGCAACTATGGCCTTATCCAGAGCTGATCCAACAACTGGACCAAAGTCTCATCTAGTTGAGGCACAAAGTGAGCCATTGAACAGAGTTGGGTCCCAGCCACAACACACCTTCACCATCAGCTCACATGACACAATTAGCAATACACTATGGTTTCATTTCCTTGGCTGACAAATCCTTGGTGTCTAGAACAGACACCAAAACAAATTCTATAGTTTACAACATGTAGATCATAGGTTGTCCTCCTCTGATAGGATCCCTTTCACTATCAGCCATCCATTTCACTGCCAATCCTATCCTCATTCCCATCCATGAGTCCCCTTACCCCTCTGAACCCACTGCTAAGCTCACATAATTCATCTTAGAGGCCTGGCATGGCGAGATTCCGTGTGTATCCTAATGAACATGCCATCCCCAGTGAAAGAAAATATAGTTTGAAAAGATATGTATTCACTAGGCTGGCAAAAGAAATACAGTTTCCATATAAGTCACAAAATCAAATAAATAACTGCTTTGTCAGGGATCAGCTGGAAGAGGCCCTGGACACACCATCACTCTAGCCCCAGGAACTGCTTGACTTAACCTGGTGAACAAATTGAGCAGAGAGAGTGATGGAGGATAATAAGCACACACAGACACCCTGGAATCTTGTGCATATGGCAGCTTTTTTCCAGACATTTTGTTTTCTTTAGCCCAAAGTCTTCCTAATATTTCGGTCCTGCTGTGATTTTTTCAGTAGAATGAAATTACAGCAGCTGAAAATTGTATCGATAATTATATCTGCTCCGATGAGACTGCGTATGCGTTCCAAGCTGCTAGCAGGACCTCTAGCAACAGCGAGGAAAGCAGTTTCTTTGTGCCAGATAATTAGGGAGCACATTTTAGCAAAAGAGTTAGCAGGAGAGATTGTGAGGTCACTCAGACCTTTTGCCTCTGCCGTCCACTTACCAAAAAGTTCTGGTATCTTTATTTGTAAATCACAATGACTAATAAAATCACCTCATAGAATTGTGATGATTGAATAATCATTTTTATTTTCAATGAATCATTGGACATATAAAGCCGTCTGTGAGCAGAGGCCGATGCTATGATTCTATGCTAAAGTTTTACATGGCTTCATTTGACCCTGGAGACAATCTAATGGGAAAAACAGGATAAAATTAGACCATTCCTCTACCCGAGGTGGCTGAAGCTGCATAGAACTTATCAGTTGAAAGGGAAACTCATTATAAGGACAACCTTCCCTCCAACGCAAACGGGCAGTGCTGTTCAATCAGATGTCACAGGAACTGAAGTGGAAAGCAAGGTTCTCCTCCTTCTGCACCCTCTGGAGAGATTTATTTCTGCATTTCTTCACTTCTTGTTTGGTTCAATTGATTTCCTCAGAACCCACAATGAAAGCTTCCTCTAAGTCCCTGAACAAAACTACTTATTTTTAAGTCTTCCATCTGTCATCGTCAGAGCAGTTTCAAGGTCTCAAAAAAAAAAATAGAGAAATACCTGAATAATTCCACCCTTATTATGAATTGGTTTTCTTGGGTTAGAATAACAACCCTAGACATGGGGGTGGGAGAACTATGGTGTACACAATGATGTAAATATATAAATATACATGTGTGTCTCTGTGTGTGTAATGAATAAAATAAATTGATTTTTTTTAAAAAAGAATATCATTCCTCATTGAATCAACTATGAGTGGGGATGTGGAAAATGCTAGAAAATTCTAGAACAGTGTTAAAGAATTAAGTATCTAAATAACTCTTGTTCATACTCTCTATATAGCTCTATTGAACTAATTTATATAAATTTTCTTAGTTTACCTAGTAAACAATCCTTTGTATAGCTGCTAGTAATCTTATTTTACAAATGAAGAAACTTACTCATTGACTTGGCAAAACCCCAAAATTGGAAGGTTATAAAGCCATTCTTTTAGTTTGGGGAATTTGATTCCAAAATACTGTTTTTATTCACCGTGCTACTTCATATCTCATAATCTTTAAAGTCAATACCTCTTCAACTTTAAGAATTAATTTTGAGATGTTTGTGGAACTTAACCTTTGGGTCCAGAGTTCATCTGGATCCCTATGTCATGAGTTATTGAAAAACACAGGGAATAGGCAAATATGTGATATACACATTCATACACATACTTATTAATTAAGACAGTAGCAGGGTGAAGGTAATATGAGATAAAACTTTTGGAAAATGAACTGTTTTACACAAGCTCTGAGTCTATGTTATAGTCAATAATTCTAGTCATTGAGGAAAGAATAAACTAGTCCAGAAATGAGGGGAAAATACTAGATATCAGGATAGAGGTGTATTTTGTGATATGCAACATTTTAAATTTTAAATTATGAATGTATTAATTTAATATTTATCTAGCATCACTAATATAAAGAAAGCATTGTTATTCAAAATGAATCTCTTCCAGTTATGTTATTTCAATAAAACTGAATCTCCTTGAATCCAATTTTTTCAGCAAGCATTTGCCAAGCCACTTTCTCAAAGTCACATCTTGGTTTTCTCTCAGCAGTCTCATGATAGGGTCAAAGTCTCAAATATCATTACCACTTTGCATAGTGAATTCAAAACATGGGTTGGTTCTCTATCTATGATCCTCTCTATCTTATCAAAGGAGGGGAAAATGATTTCCCAGGTATATTTTCCTTAATTCCATTGGTTAGAATTGCATCACATTGTAGGGAAGCTTGGAGGAAAATTTATCTGACATTTCAGTCTTTACAGAGAAAACAGAATTGGAAGATTCTACAAGGGTGATAGAATGACTGCTGGCTCTGGGCACACTGATAACTGCACACCTGTTATGCAAACACTTAAGAAAAAATATGCTAATACCGACATGTGAGGATTCTCTGTTTCCTTATGTGACACATGTGAACTTCAGTTCTTCAGTAACAATAAATAATAATTAATGAATTATGGCATAACCTTTACTATTCCCAGTGGTTCTCCTGTGTTTAAGAGTGGGAATTCCCATAACAAAAGTGGGAAGACCCTTAACTATCACAAGCATAGTAGCAAAGAAAAGGTCTTTTATCTTCCTTGATCTTATTCCTTTCCAACGACTAGATGACTACATCAAGAGAATGGAGCTGAAAATGAAGCAAAGCAATAGGATCACTGTACATTGCACAGAAAACAATCACTGTGGCACCAGTTTTTGGAGGAAGAGCTATTTTTTATTATGAGTCAATTAGCAAGAAGACTGGCAGCCAGGCTCAAATATGTCTTCCCAAATTGGGAGCTATGAATTACTTTATAAAAATGGAGAAAAGGATAGGAAAAATGCTAGGAATGTAAAGATTATGGACTTAACAAAATCAGATTAGATAATTATAAAATGGCCCACCTATTGAAAGCATTTCTCAATTCTTGGGAGGAAACCTCACTTCTAAATTTGGTCTTGGTTATCCCATTCTCCCCTTCCCCCTCCCATTTTCTAAGTTTCTTATCATCATTTTCTTGATTCTAATGGGCTTGGAATTTGGCTTAAAGTTAATTGTTCTGTGTGTGCTGAGATAATATCACTCAAAGATGAACTTCAGCTCACTGCCTCTGTAAGAATAGTAATAAGGTAGTTATTACTGCATAGCTTTTCTGGGAATCAACCATGGTTTCAAAAAGAGGTGAAGATTTGTTACATGCCAGGCCCTTTCCTAGGCACTTCATAGCCATCACTTCTTGTCTTCCTGACTTGATGGGGCAAGCATTAATAGGAAACAGGTTTACTAGTACAAATCTTGTCACCAATCTGAGCACCAAAATGCCAGGTAGTTGACTGTCTTTCTGTAGCCTACCTGACTCTAATGAGCATCTTTTTAGGATGTCTATCGGTTGGGAGGTGATTCTACAAAATTTTGAATATGCCACTCTACTTTGTACACATTTCAGCTGGAAAAGTTCAGCACTGGTAATAGACAGATATCTCTTTTAAGTCATCTCTTATTCATTAATTTATTACATCAGAAGGACTCACACTGTAAAACCCACTTTCAAACTCAGGAAAATCTATACAGATTGTACAATGATAGCCATAAATCACATTCAAAACAACCCTGAGACTAAAAATACTAAAGGGTTTGCCTGAGGTTTGCAAAACCTTTCCTCCAAAAGATGATGTCATTTGTTTTTAACCTACACATATATTATTCATTCAACAGATATTAACAGAGTATTACCATGCATCAAGTCTTGTACACTTACAGATGTTTATAAATGTTGATTTCAATGAGTCTTTATTACAGTAAATATTTCCTGATTATCTACTCTGTGCCAGATGTTGTGATAGTGTCTGACAAGTTCAAGAAACAAGCAAAACCAGGTTCCTGCCCTCAGGAATCATCCTTCAGTGACTCCCCCCCCCCCAAAAAAAAAAAAAAAAAACACACACAAACTATTTTCTGTCCTTTTCCCTAATGTGTACTCATAAATGAACTGTATGAAGTATGGGGAGAAGAGGAAGTTCTTAAAGATGTTCTTTGAGAACAGCTGTTCTTCCTAGGCTGATTAGGCCATCAAATTAACATCATAGTTTAGAAGTAGGAAAAAGTTAACCACATACAATAGGGAGGGTGTCTACCTAGATGTAGATTCCAAAGTTAGTGGGGTAAACAGAGGATATTTTACCTAAAATAGGGGTGGAGTAGGGACCTAGGGCTTCAAAGAAGGGAAGGGGATTTTTAGGATAAGGAGAGGGTGACTCATATAACCAGATAGTTAAGAAGTATGTTTATCCTGCTATAGCAATTGGCTTATCTAAGAGAAAGGTTATTTCCGGTGAACCCTAATCCTGGGTAATAGTGCCTATCTTCATGCTTCTAAGAGAGTGGGGTAAATATCTTGCCAATCTTCAGTATCTACATATATCTGAGCTCAGAATAATCCACATAGAAAAGAAGGGTCTCTTGGGGATGTTTATTCTGAACAGCCAGGGAAGCCTATCCTTCAAAGTTTAGTTAGACTATGTGCTGCTGTTGCTGTCTTCACCCTCTAGTTTTTTCTCTGCTTTTCTTTGCACTGCCTGTGCTAAGGAAGGTCAACCCATGCAGCCTGCCTAATCTAAACTCTTTCCTTTGATCCTACCATTGTGGGGACATCCATGCATGGACCAGAGTGAAACAGGTAGGTGAAGGGGAAAAAACAAAATTGAGTTTATTCCTTCTCTGCTACTTCTCACTTCAGTGCTGCAATTCTAGGAAAGATTGCATCTTCCCAGGACCGTGGCTTCCCCCAGGGTTGGCCTCCAGCCTTCCAAGGCTAATTGGACTCCTGTAACATTGCTGACATTTTGTCCTTTTGGCCATAGTGGTACTGGTGGTTTCGTATGTCTCTGGGTGTCTTACCCTCCCTTTTTGTTCTTTTAAATTGGCACATTTATAAAGAGGCCCTTCTTTAAAATCTCACCACCTGAACTATCTGGGGCAAATTCTATTTCCTATGGGATTTTGGCCACTCAGAATATTGAAGCTGACAAAAACTTAGAAATCATCCCATCTTTCCTTTTCATTGCACAGGGGCTGAGAGTAGATTGAAAGGGAGATCCATTCACTTGAGG
The DNA here is from genome assembly GCA_004024945.1 of Uropsilus gracilis. Lineage (NCBI taxonomy): Eukaryota > Metazoa > Chordata > Mammalia > Eulipotyphla > Talpidae > Uropsilus > Uropsilus gracilis. Next base: position 91,279 of record PVHY01002239.1, on the reverse strand, counting down.
CCATCCATCCTGTGGTAAGAGCGAGCACCAGATAGATGCCTGCCTCTTCAGCTCAGGTTCCCAGGACCTGTACCCCATAATACCTCCCAGAGTGCGGATCCCCTCTGTGGGGTCTGATCATCCAAGCTTTGCACAATAGTCCCTTTTGCAGGCTTGAAGTCTGCAAGCTCAGGGCATGAATGAACTGAGTCATCCCCACAGAGCTTCATTAATTTTAAGGCAATTTAAGATTTCTGAGTCATAGGCTTCAGTCATTTAGACTTTCCCAGCTGGTACTGTACTTGCCCGCACACTTTTTTTCTTTAAAGATTGCATCTCTGTCTAGATGTGTGCCTCTGCCCACTCTTCATCAGTTTCCGAGAGAAACTGACCAGGCAGAGTGATTCTTCTTCAACTATGCCACTACCACCCTCCAGTTCAGTTCAATCTTTGCATGAGAACTCAGAGGCATTAGCCATCTGCAGCCTGCTCGGACTCTACCCAGCAGAGATAGGCACAATTCCTAATTCTCTATCAAACACAGCATTCTACACAGCCGACAAGGAAACCCAGTTAGACCATATGGTGACTCCACTCACTGAATAATATTTAGCAACTCGATGAACAAGGGCTGAATCATATCTCAACCATCTTGGCCAAATATTGTTTTATATAGCAACAGTATTAGCAACATATATGTTTTATTTTTTACACCAGCACTTCCTGTTACGCCCACTGAAAATTAAGAGCTAGACCTCACTGGAAGAAGACCGCACAAAGAAAGAGTCCTGGCTCATTAGTGATCTCCAATTCAATATTGCATTGTGTATGTATGATACATTTGGAAGGTCTGCTTTTTCTTTTCCTCCAGAACAGCTGCGGGGATTGAGTAATAGTCTCCCAGGGTAACGCAGCAGGGAATCCTGGGGCATTTCCCAGACCTGGAAACAAAGGCCATGTATCCATGGGGAGGATGAGACTAGACTTCTTTCCTCCCAGAGAGAAGACCCATATTCCTGGGATGTGGGGAGGAAGATCAGCAAACCTTCCTGTGGGGCCCCTGTGGTGAGGTTACCGCGAGAAAGTCACTTTCCTCTCTGAGCCACAGTTCAGTGGTTCTGCGGGGATAAAAATGAGCCCCTTTTTAAACTAGAGTGTGCAGATGCTCTCTGTGATTTGCGGTGTGCAGTCGCTGTTCGCACTTTCTATATGCAACCGTGGCTTGACGCAACCCATACTCTCAGCGAACTAACTAACAAGTTGAACAGAAGATCGTGAGAGATTCTCTCAATACAGTCTGGAAAGCCTCTTTGTGGAGAGCCTCTTAACTCAACCCAGTGGCAGTAATAAGTTTGTTTTAAGAAATATTCATTATTATTCTATAGCATCAATTATTATTCTATAGCATTATTATTCTATAGCATTATTATTCTATAGTCTTCTGAAATTAAGAAAGGGGTTGCTAGGTGAGACCTCAGTTTTCGGTGACAGGAATTCACCTCTCCTCAGTGCTGGGATGGCCACTGTCCCTCTCCAGGAAAACTGTGTGCTGTGAAATGTGAAAATTAGACAAACCAGGAGCAAGGCATCCTCCTTTAAGATGACTAAGGTATCCTAAAGCATCCTGCTTTATCTGGATGTGCCTCATGGGATCCCTAAAGAAAGGAACTCACCATCTTTATTTTGGAGGCAATATATTGCCCCAATATATTGTTCCCCATGATTTGGGGGCATTCTTTACGGCAGAGGAGCTACCACTGTTTAAAAAATAATTGAACAAGCCATCTCCTTTTCATTGGAACTCTGAACATCATAGATTGTCATTTAGTCTGATATTCTTTGTTTTTTTTTACAGATGAGGAGATTGAGTTCTAGGGAGAGCAATTCACTACATCATAGGCATCTGGAAATTAGCAGCCAAGCAAGAGCAGATAGAGATGCTTTGAATGTCAAGGGTTCTTTGAGGGACTGGTGGGAAAGTGACGTCTGCAGGCTAAGAGCAACTGTTGTTTCCTGAATGAACTTGTGCTCTCTCAGCTTGCTAAAGTACCCAGCATGATGGCAAATGTGAGCAGATGAGGGAAGAAGAATTGTGGTCCTAGAACACAGGGAACTCTGGATCTGGAAAAGCTAATGTTCAGTTTATACGGTACTGACAGATTCATCAGACTTTATTATAAAATCACTGTCCAGTGATGTCAGACACATGCAAAAAAAGAAAGTCCCTTAGCACATATTTCAGGAGGGCTTGGGATTTGCTCAGTCTTTGTATATTAAATATCTTACTCTAGACTTTTTTTTTTTTGTGCCTCTACTTAGATTTCAGAAAGAAACTGCCCTGAAGACCAAAAATGACATCATACTACACTGTTTCAATTATCCGTTTCTGTTTCCGTTACTGCTGAGTAAGAAGTTGCTGGATACTTAATGGTACTAAACCATGAATTTATAATATCATGACTTTGTGGGCAGGTACTGGAACAGATGGTATTATTGGAATCATGCGGCAGAGTTCTGTTGCTAGTCTGGTCTGGAAGGATCAGGGTATCTTCATTTTCTCCCCTAGAACCCTATTAAGGTGTGGTTGAAAAGCTCTGTTCTACTGAGTCCCTTTTCCTTTCCATGTAGCTGTAGCACCTTTCCTTGTGGTTTCTCCAGAAGGGTAGTTGATCGTATTTATCTCCCGGCAACCTCAGCATTCTGAGTCACTTTGGCAGACACTTTTAATTCCCACAAAGAAAAGGCCTAGAACTGATAATTCCTCATGTATGCCATTCTCTCTTGGTCTAAGCATTTTCAGACTGGTCCATATTCAAGGATGAGATGGGTGCCAAAAATGTGTGACCATCTTTATTTACCTTGATACAGCTACCTCTACCTGTGGTTACCCTGTGTGTAAGAAAACTATGTGTAAGAAAATCTTGAGATTCAGGACCCAAGTGAGAATGCGGTAAGATGTAATGAGAAAAATCTCAACTGAGGAGCAGTTAGAGTATGAGAAGCCGTGTCACTTTGCCATTTTACTGTAACTCGCTGACCCACTGAGACCTGTCCACTGCCTTGAAGGGTGCTCGGTGCAAAAAGGGGATCCATCAGTAGAACCAAATTAGCTGACAGGCACTTTTACTATACTGGTTGTTATGTGAGTGAATTTCTCATATGAAACCACCCAGGAAAGGTGCCAGGGGAATCTTATTGCAAAACAAGGCATTTTATTGGGTTGACAAAGAGAACATTCAATTAAGGAGATTTTCAGAACACAATGGAACCATTTTAGTTGTGAAATGTGGATTTAAAAAGTAATCACTTACAAAGATCCAAGAAATATTTGAAGAGGAGTGACAAAAAGCAGCCCCTTCTACTCACTCACAGACCAAGGATCTGAGGTGGGAACAGAGGAACAGAGGCACAGGCAGCTACCAGTTAACACTCGCTTACCACACTCTCCAAGTCCAGGTTCTTTGACGACACCAGGTTTCTACAGAATTGTCATGCACAAAATGGCAGAAAACAACAGTGATGCCTCCCCTGTGCCCATCACTCTACCAACACAGTGGGTGGAGAGAAGAGCAGAGCAGAGAGAGCAGAGTGTGGCCTAGGACATAGGGATGCCATGTCTCAGAGCAGGGCATTTTCTGCTAATTCTTAGGATTTGGGGAATGCTTGGATGTCATGAGGTAGAACAATATGGAAGAGAAAGAGAATTTGAGATGATCATTGTCAGAACATGGAACAACCCTGCCAGAGCAATGACTCCCAGAAGAATCTAAAGGGATGTTAACTCTCTTGATGCAGACCCATGGCGAGGCCTCAGGACCAAGGAAACCTGCCAACACCTCTCATCTCCAGCCTCCCATTAGCAGGATTTCATCAGACTCACAAGGAGTCAGTCAAATCTCACTGTAGCCTGACTATGTCTGCAGAGCTTCAGGGAAGCTGGGGCCCAGGCTCACAGAGTTTCAAACCTCTTCTCTCCCCTATATTATTCATCAAGACTCATTCACCCTTGCTGGTGAGTTTAAATCATCTTCTCTCCCCTATATTATTCACCAAGACTCACTAACCCTTGACGCAAGACTCACTCACCCTTGCTGTTTTCCATCCCTGTAAACATGGGATGAAACTCGCCTGTATCTTACTGTGATCAAGGGGAGAGGGGAAGTTGCATCTGCACAGGGCTTGGCATGCACCACATGCAGAAACAAGCAATTGTGTTTGTTTCCCTCTTTCTCTTCTTTCCTTCCCCAAGCAGAGACAGGGTGATCACTGGGCCATATGGAGCCGGAGGCAACAAGGGAAAAATCAGTGACAGGATCTATTCATTTTCTAAGATTTGGATAGGTTCCATCACCATTTTTTTCTGGCTTTAATTTTTATATTATATTTTACATATCACATTCAAATAATATCTCTTGATGATTGTGTTTTGGGGTGACCCTGTAAATATGGATGCTGAAACAAGGGCTTTGTTCTCCTTTCCCTCCTCTGGGCCCCGGTGATGTAGCTCATCCAGAAAGCCTCCTTCACCTTGGCAGGAGGAGCAGCATGATTCTCTCATCACTTGAGGACTTAGGGCTTTTTACAGGCTTCAGGGTAACACTTTTTTCTTTTCTTTTCTGAGACTCAGAAAGTGGCCGAGACAAGAGTGGAAATGGACAAAGGAATGCCTCTTCCAAATGTCATCTTTGACCAGGTTCACACATGTGAAGTGAGGAACCTGAGTGACATGGAGAACAGAGGTGTAGGTGGGCACCTGGGTCTAACCTTCAGAGACTCTGTCAGTTTCTGATGAATCCAAAAAGTCTGTGGGTGCCCAGCTGAGTTGCTACTCCCTGCACCTGTGCCTGGTGCTTCAGCCTCTCAGACCACCTGGCTGAGAACAGTCAGAAGGCAGCAGGAGTCTTTCAATTACTTTGAGTTTATTGTATGGCAGAGGGTCAACTGGAAGGAGAGAGATGAGGAAGACAGGGAGGTAAACAGAGGAAATGGAGGAGAAATTGACATTGGTGGTGCTAGGGATGCAGTGGTGAAAAGACTGCCCCTTGCTACTACCCAGACTCTGAGCTGTGTCTCACGCTCATGTCATCCTCACAGTCCTGAGGTCTGACGATGATTCTATGTGCTACTCAGGTTTAGGGCTGGTCTGTCATGGACCCAAGGACAGGGCTGTTTGACTCCAAAACATATGCCCCTAGCACTTTTTCTCGATCAGTTAAATGACGGGGGATTGATTTTTGTTTTTAAGTCTGCTTCCCAGACTTAGTTTCCCTGAGTCTAGCCAGGATCAAACCCTGTGGTCATTGAGCAGCTGTGTCAGGTGGAAAGCAGCTTCCTTCCTGGAGGTAAAGGCTTCACAGTTATATTTATTAGCAGACTTTTTGCTATGCAAATGAAAGGCAGTCTGAGTTCTAAGACCCCTTCCAGGTAGAGCAAGATTGTTGCATCAACCAGTCCTCTCGGATTTGTTCTTGTTATTAAAACACGTTATTGGATATTTCATCAAAAGAGATAATTAAAAATATAAGTAAAATATATTCAAACTTTGGAAACAAGCTTTGAAAGATGGGTATCATGATATTCCAAGGTCAATCAGGGAGCAGGCCTGCCCACAGATTTTGAGAATGGTCTTGACTTACCTGTTTGCTTTTTGTCAATGACTTAGGAAAGTTGCAGTCTAGTAGAGAGAAGAAATACGTTCTGCCTGGGAGGAAATAGGACATTCCAACAGCGTTGATTTCCCTGGAGGTTATCAGGCAGTTTTATATCATATCCTAACATTTCTATGTCATAACTTAATAATCTCCTATTAATAGCCAGACATACTTAGCTCCAAAATACCTGCTAATACTCTGAGTATTAGCACTTTGCACACCCAGGATCAAACTTGATTCTCCCAGTTACCCATCTACCCTCCTCATCACCCACAAGGATCCATTTTCTAAAGTCCTGACTTAATTGCTAGGAGTCAACTACCCAAATAAAAAGCAGACTTCAGCCTTGCTGAGAACTGGGACCCAATTTGAAGGGTATGAAATTTTTTACTGCCTTCAGAAATTGCGATTATACTTGGATGTATGCTTCAGTTGCCTAAATGGAAAGAAAACCAATATTATGAAATCAGCTATTTGTTTACATTTTTGTATTTTATGAACCAAAACACTTAAGCGTATTTGAAAGTGAATTGCAGGGATACGGGTGAGACATATCTTTATTCTACCTCTTGAGCATGCAGCAGACTTTGGTGCACGACTGAGTGGCCCTACCCTCTGCTCCATGCCCGCCTGGAGTCGCCAGACTCACAATTGGAAACCACTGTATTCAGCTACCACTTATAGACAAACTTTCCTGGTTTGAAATTTTTATAGTCAAGGAAATGATACGCTAAGTGCATCCATGTGTTACTCCAAAATTGTTTTAAATTTTGAATGATATCTCTATACAGTAGGAAATAGAGAATAAGGAGAGAGGGAGGAAAAGAGTGAGCAGCAGGGGTCAGCTATGGTAGGGTGAACCAAGATAGAACAGGAACTCAGGGTGTGTGCACATGTGCCATTCAGGACTTCTTTGAGACTCAGTTTCTCTTACTGCAACTAATAGTGAAATATTCTTTATGAAGCTTTTGAAGGATTAAATAGGACATAGTAAAATATGGTAAGAATGCTTTGTCATCAGCATGCCTGGATCACCTACTAATTCTAAAGAGCCTTAATCTGAGCACCTGGGGCTGGTCAGGGTCACTCACTGGCTGAATGGGGGCCCAAGCAGGATGAAAACTCAGTGCACCATCCTTCATACATTGACTTGCTTGTGACCTGTTCTCACTGGAGGAGGCTGGGTTTTAAGATATAAGTAGTTACTCAGTTCAGCTTACTCCCTTTCTAAGTAAAGTATTATTATCTCCCTTCAAGGGAGGGCAGGGAAGGGAAGAGTCAGTTCTTTACACCTGTGAATGAGAGGGGCAGGGGGCCTGTGCCCAGGTCTGCTTTCCTACAATCTGTGTAGGTGCCGTATGGAGACCGATCAGGCTCCTGTCACAGTGGCTGTCTCACCATCCCCTCAGCTCCCAGACCCCCATCACATTGGCTGTTTCCCTGGTCCCCTCAGCTCCCAGGACTCCATCATACTGGCTATCTCCCCACCCCCTCAGCTCCTAGATCCCTGTCACATTGGCTATTTCCCTGGCCCCTCAGGTCCCAGGTCCCTGTCATACTGGCTGTTTCTTCAGGCCCTCAGCTTGCTAAGAGCGCATCCATCCATCCATCCATCCATCCACCCATCTAGCTCTTCTTGGACTAGCTGCTTCATTTTTCCTATTTTCACTTCTATTAGCTGCTCAGCAGTGAATCACAGGAAGCAGACAATTTCTGATACCCAAAAAATTCCCATCTGCTGATTTCCCACCATCCTCTGGTTTAAGAGTAACCACCAAAATCTTGTGTATTTTCATCTGTGAGTTGTCAACAATGATAGAGCCACAAAATCAGGGACTGGATAAAAGATTCCACAGAGTGACTCCTTCTGTGTTTCACACTGGACTTTTCCACGTGGACCACTTACCCAAAGGGAAAAACACATCCCTTACCTAATCATGCTAAAATAAGTGAAAAGCCATCCATGAAAAGATGCTACCAATAATCACAATGCATCCTGTATACAGGTTGATTGAAACAAAAAGAAACTTGATAAATCACTATTAAGGAAGAATATAATATTCTTCCTTATGTAATGTAAAATATTGGTAATATTGTAATATTCAATCCTCTGTGAAAAGGAGAGTGATGTAAAATACTATATGGTTTTAGAAGAAACCCATCCCGTTTTTTTTTTACTTCCCAAGTACTCTCTTTCTCTTGCTCTCTCTCTCTTTCTTTTTCTCTCTCTCTCTCATGCACACACACACACACACACACACAAATAGTCTGCACAGACACCAAGCAATGGGGACACTATGGAGAAAAATCAGTAAGCTCCTGAGATCCTGATCCCTTCATCTGTAAAATAGAGGAACGAATACCTGTTTTCAATAGCTATATAACAACAATCAAGAAAGGGATGGGTCTAGGACTCAGAGGCGTAATGAGCCTGTAACACTTATGAAAGAGAGTAATAGCGTGGTTTATAATAAGCAGCTTGCCTTAAGTGGCTGGGCTCAGGGCCACTGGAAATGTGTGCTCCCTGGGGACCAGATGCAAAGCTCAAGGGGGAGGTGTCTTGACCACATGCCTCTCTGGGCTGCAGCTGTGGAGGTGTGCACTCCCCTGACCTCTTCCTTCCTCCACATACACCAGGTGACAAGAACCCTTACCAGAGTTAACAGACTATTCAAGAAGGGCAACAAGGGCATAGTGAGGGCAAAGTAACTCAATGCACAGTTACACAATATTCATCATGAAACCTGGTTACACTTTAAGAGAGGGGACCTCCAGGTACTGCTGCAGGGAAGGGTGGTAGAAAGGTATCTTGCTCTGGTTTCCTCTACAGGATGTTTCAGTCTTGCTTGGAGGAATAATAGGGCCACTTTTCTTCTTGGCTACTTTTATGAACTCTGATGCTAAGCAAGCTGCAAATTGTATTAAGAAGAGTATCTAGGTTGCAATATAAACATTAGCGCCACAACTCTATCCATTACTGGACAAATGCACCAGACCTCCATTTTAAGCAATGCCATTTCAAGCCTGGGGAAGCCTCCCAACTAAAGACAGATGGAAGGCCTGGAGTTGAGAGTTGAGCAGGTGGAGGAAGTGGTTTGGCCAGGAATAGTCCCAGGCAACAGGGAGGCACTGAATCTGGAAGAGGCAGTTTCCATTGGTAGCACAGAGGTGGAATCTAGGATCCATGGGGTAAGCAGCTAATAGGCACAAGTCTGAGAAAAGTCAACAATGAAGTTGTTGAGAAGTTCTTGAACACCAAACCAGGTGAGTACACATGTACCTATGCCCCGGGGTTCATGCATGACCATGAAGATTCTTTTGTATGACTTCTAGGGTGCCACGCCCAGTAATCCCAGTTAAAGTCTTGTGGTCCAGGCCCTGAACACCAGCCTGAGGTTCATCCTCCACAACTGTCTAAAGAACATGATTTCTGAGTCAAGGAATGGCTTGTTATTAGAGTTGTAAAATGAGAGTCACATAAATAATAGCCTTACAGTGCTATTAGGAGCGATGATCAAAAGCTAAAATTAAATTATTTGATAAACAAGCATAGCCCTGAGCTCGGGGCTTCACACTTAGCAGGTACTCATTGCATGTTTGCTAAATGTAGGAACTAACAAGCACTGAAGGGGCAGCTGAATCCATCTCAGCCTAGGGAGAGCTCTCAAAGCAGGCACCAGATAAATGCCCTAAGGCACCTGGATTTGGCTGGCCTGCAGCAGGTTAGTGACAGTATCATTACATCTCCTTAATTACCACACACTTTATCATTGCTACATAGTATACTTAACTATTCCCACAACTGTATGTTTAACAACTCCTAGGCATCTTACTGCTACTATAAGTTATTTTGCCTACTATTAATATCATTATTGCCCTTATGGGTGGTTGAATTGTTCTCTATGGATGTACTACAATAGCCAGGAAGAGTGACCTTGTCTGTTATAAGCAAGATTTGCACAAGTTGCCTAATGCATGTCTTTCATAATTCTTAAGTATTAGGACTATTTGGGCTTGTATCTACTCTAGAATTCAACATTTTGAAGATATTCAAATTTCATCTAAGGCAATATAGCTAAAAAGTGAGAGATTCCCAGATCTTTCTGATAACTTTTTAAAATTTTTATCTGGAGTCCTGTCACTATCAATAGGTATGAACTGTTTGTTTATGTTGCTTGGATAAATTATCTCCTTTCCTGAGAATGCAATAGTTTCTGAATGTCATCCATTTGGGCCCTGAGAATGGACAGCAGAGTGACTTGATAATTTCATCAGAAGTAACAGATACACAATCAGTCATGCATAGCATCAGTTACACATTACCATAAGTTTATCATTTTCTTGATCTCTCCAGAGTACAGTCTGTTCCCTGGATGTTCTCTGAAACCCTTACTCAATCTGACCCCCAGCACCATATTTCTAAAGCCCCAACCCTATCATGTCACTTCCTGACTTGTCACCTTTTGTGACTCCATCCCCTCCTCCACTATCCCTAGCTGGGGATCAACCCTGCTCAATTTTAATAAGCCCAATCCTCTTTGTCAGTCACATGCTGGCCTCTGCCTCCAAGCTGCCAATATTGAAGCCATGGTGAATTGCTAGAAATTTCTGAACATCCCACTCTTTTGCTTTTGCACATTCTTTCTTTTTGCTTGAAATGCCAGTGACAATCTCTTGTTCATTTTTCTTTTTTTGTATGACTCATAGAACATTTTCAAGGTCCATGAAGACAGGACACATATTTTTAAAATCACTGAATCTCCAAACCCAGTGTTTGGCACATAGTAGGTTTCAATGCATGTTTGCTCTGAACTAATTTAAGGTTGAAAAAAAAAATCACATTTTCTGGGAAAATTCCCTGAAGTCCAGGAAAACTCCGTTTCCTCCTCTCCGCTCCTTTGATGCCTGCATGGTCTAATTGCTGCATTGTTACACAATGAAATGATGTGTTTCTGTGTCTTTCTCTAGGGCCAGGCTCTGTGCTCCTGGGTGGCAGAGACCAAATCTTACTCATGCTCCGGTACTTAACACCCAGCACAGGACTCGGCTTATAGTAAGCCTTCATAGATTTCCTGGAATTGAAAATATAATTCTAAAGCAATCACGTGAACTGTGCAGGGTAGGGGTGGAGGGGGGGTGTTATGCTTCTCATTTTATAGTTGAAGAAACTGGGACCTAGGAGGGGGAAAAAAAGTGACTCAATTTTCATGTGAAATTAGAGGCTATGCCAGGGCTGGGATAAGGTCTCCCCACCCTGGTTAACTACAGAACACTGTTGGTGGCCACCGAGTTGGCAGAGGGTGGTGCTGCCCCTTCTGGTCTTAGATCTGACTCTGAAGCTAACAGGAACACACCATGGCTTTCTGAGTACCAGACTGGACTAGGGACCCTGCTCAGGAGTCATGGTGATAGTAGGGGAAACAGATTCTCTGGTCAGGGATTGAGTCTTGGGCAGTTGAATGAGGAGTAGGATGATGAGTTGGACAAGATACTGGGGGGCTGGGGGCCACTTCTTGACCTTTGCAAATGGGACCCTGTGGCACCTACTTCCTAGGTACTTGTAATCACTAGAGTAACTCCATGGTGCATAATTATTTCACTCATACGCTGGGGGTGGGATTTATAACTAGCTCCCTTTTCCTCAAGCCTCCTAATGTGAGCAATAAATTACATGGACGCCTCCACCAGAAAATATGAAGATTTGCATGAAAAATAGATTGTAGAGGCCCCTCCCTCAACTGGAAAATATGCAGATGTGCACGGTGCACGGAGTTCCAAGCTCAGAGTTCCAAGTGACTTTTAAACTCTCCCAAGTCCTATGTCTATTATTTTTGAAGTTTGTCTCTCCACCAGATTGCTTCTGGTGCCCTGGAGGGGGTGGGGTGGGGGTGTGTGTGGTTGTTAGGTAAGGCCCCTCAAATCTCTACCTGGAGTGCCTTTCCTGCCTTCTACGCAGCCAGAGAACTGGACCCTCCCTGGGAAGCAGAGAATCATTCCGGAGGGAAACCACAGCCTCACTCGATTCTCAAGAACAAATGCATTTTGGACCCCAGAGTGTGGGGGCGGGGGCGGGGGAGGGGGCACGCAGGGAGGAGAGGTCGGAGCCCGCTCAGTGCTGGCCCCGGGCCAGGTGCGCTGGCAGGAGGTCTGGGCGCTGAGGTTTATTTCTTTGAGCCACCCAGGCCCTCTGGGCACTGCTCCGGGAGGGAAGAATGTGATTACTTTTTGGTCTGAGTCAAAGGTACCTTTAGCTAGCCATCCGCTGAAAACACTCAAAGCCTAAGGTGGGGGGAGGGGGCGCTGGGGGCACACCAAGGACACGCGAGCTATCGATTTCTTTTCCAAAGAAGGGTGCCGACAATAGATAAGGAGCTAATTTTTAAAAATTTCCTGCAGCAGCACATGCATTAGCGTTTTCTTCCAAGTCAGAGTCGAGCTCCTGGTTGAGGGCAGCCTTTGAGCAGCGGTGCCAGGTGCCCAGAGGATGCCAGGCTCTCTGGGGGGAAAGTACAGGAGGAAAAACTACGAAAAGTACAGGAGGCAGCGCTGAAGCTGCCTGGCGGAGACCGCGAGGTAGTTGCTGCGGGGGACTCCCGCCCAGCTGCTTCGCCGTGGGGCGCCCGACCTTCTCCGCCCCCCCCTGCCCGCGGCGGGTGCGGTTCCCCGTACCCCAACGGCGGAAGGATCCGGCTAGTTGTTTACCTCGCCGGTCCGAGCTAGGCCAGCGCCCGCGCCCCGGGCCGGGAGCTGCAGTGGAAGTGGCAGACGCCCGCACCGCGGGCGAGCGTGGTGAGCGGCCCGGGGACTGGCAGCCGCGAGCTTGATTGATGGGCGCCCGGCTCAATGAGGGGGGTCCGGGCGGGGGCGGGGCGGGGCCGGCTCCGGGCTGAGCCAGTCGCGGGGGCCGCGCGGGGGGAGGCGGAGGCTCCGTGGAAATGTGTCGGTGACATTGAATGGGGAGACCGAGCGCGAGCGAGGCGCGCGCGCGCACACCCGCGCACACACGGCCCGGCTAGCTCCGAGATCCCCGGCCACGTAAGTAACTATTAATACCGCCTCGCCGGGCGATGCGGGCGTGCTGAGCTCCGGGACTGGCCACGGGCACCGTCGGCCCTCCCCTTCAATTTTAAATACACACTCCTCTTCCCTCCAAGGGGGCAAAGAAACAAACAAACAAAAAATAATAAAAGGAGAAGAAAACCGACAACTGTCTCCAAAACCAGCCTTGCCAGGCAATTTGGGGTTCCGGTTGGGGAGACCGAGAGCTTGCCAGTTATTCCACGGCCAGATCCAGTACCCAGCGGGAAAAGAACGCCGCGGGCTGGCGGGCGGGGGCGCACCCCCTTGCAGCGCCCGGAGGACCCTCGGCAGCGCCGGCTTGGGAACTGGAGACCGCTGATCTGCCCTCGTCCCCGGCCGCACTTCTCGCCGCGCTCGGAGGACATGCTGGAGCGCGAGCCCGCGGCCACAGCATGAGCCTCTGCTGACCTCCGCCCGGAGGGCTGAGCCCGGGCTGGGTCGCAGAACCTGTCGCGGCCCCTCGCCGCCACTCAGTGCCCGGCTTTTGCAATCTTTTGTTGGCAGCGCTGACTGCCCTAAGTTAAATGCTCCCTTGCAATTTTTTTTTTTTGTCTGTTTGTTTAATTTTTGGAGCGCTCTTGCAATCTTGGAAAAGCCTCAGACGCCATCTACAGTTTAAACGTAGGTAACTACCATCTCCGGCACCCCCCCTTCCACGCCCCCCACCCTTTCCACCAAAAAAGGGGGTGCAGCGCGGATTCTGTCTGCCGTGCGGCGCGAGCCGGTAGACCCGTGCTTATTTCCTTTTTCTTTTTGTTTGGTTTCTAACGCGCCGAGACCCGGCCGCCGCCGTGCGCTCCGCGAAGACTGCACCCACCACGGCCCGGCTCGTCGCCCCGTCTGCGAGTCGGAAGCCTGCGTGGGGATCAGTTCGCGAAGCCGGGCGCTGCAGCTCTCCGCCTTAGAGATCCGGCCACTCGCCCGGATCCACGCTGCACAGAGAGGGAGAGGAACGAAAAGTGTGGGGATTCTGCAAATCGCTGGCTCTGTTGGGGTAACAAAAGGACCCGAGTCGCTGCAGAGAGAGTCCCCCCGGGAGCCGGGCTCAGACGAGGTGCCCGGCGGCGCCCATTTGGGGACTTCTAACTCTTCCTTGGCGTAGCCCCCCTTCTCATCTCCTCCACGCTCGCTCTCTATAACAATCGGTGCACGGAGGCGCCCGCAGCGGTTCTCGCCAGCGACTCATCTCTCCAGCGGGTTTTTTTTTGTTTGTTTGTTTGTCGTGTGCGATCCCCACACTCATGAACATACACAGGTCCACCCCCATCACAATAGCGAGATATGGGAGATCGCGGAACAAAACCCAGGATTTCGAAGAGTTGTCGTCTATAAGGTCCGCCGAGCCCAACCAGAGTTTCAGCCCGAACCTCGGCTCCCCGAGCCCGCCGGAGACTCCCAACTTGTCGCATTGCGTTTCTTGCATCGGGAAATACTTATTGTTGGAACCTCTGGAGGGAGACCACGTTTTTCGTGCCGTGCATCTGCACAGCGGAGAGGAGCTAGTGTGCAAGGTAAAGAGACCGGGGTTTGCTTTTTCCTTTTTGTCTTTTTTGAAAAAGATTCTCCGACCCTTTGGAGGGCCTGGGATGGGCGGGAGGTCGCTGAATCCTGGAGTCTGGGGGAGGGAGATGCACCCGATAATTACGCGTGGCTTCATTAGATGGGTTTATTTGTTCAGGTTGGACAAGTTGCGAAGTTTTCAGACCTTTGCAGACAATGGGGCGGGCTGCGGCGGGGGCGTTTTGGGGAGAGCCCGGGTGGGGAGGGCGGCGGGACGGCGCGGGGGCCGCGGACTCGGGGTTCCCGGGGCTGGTGGAGCGCCCGGGTGCCCTGCCGGGTCCCGCCGCCCCAGTGCTTCCAGCCCCCTCCCCTTTCAACACCGAATTGGGAATCCCCCGCTCATTTTGAGGCGCTGATGAGTGGGTTCCTCTCACAGCCATTGTTCTGAGCAGCGTGCAGGTGGTAAAACCTTTGTTCCGAAGGTGCCCTTTAAAAGGGATACACAAAGGTGTCCCCTCTGGCGGAGCCCGGGGGCCCCGCGCGCGGGTAGCTGTTTACAAAGCGCTTTCTTCTGCCTGGAGCCATGCAAAGGAGGGCGGAGGGTGGAAATCAAAGCCGCGGGAGCACCTTTGGGTGTAGGAAATAGTGACTCCTTTGGGTCTTTCTTGTCTCCGCGTCTTCTCATCTCAAGTCTTCCCCTGGCTGTCCGCCTCCCCGCTCCGCCCCCCCTTCCGCCCGGACACACACCTTTGCCGGATCCCTGGGGCGGCCAACCTTTGCAACCCCGGGAGCGTGCGGTGCCTGTACCGAGATACGCTTCGGTTTCCTTTTTGTCTCTGACCCTAAATAGTGACTGGCTTGTGTATGTGTGAGTGACTGAGTGTGTGTGTGTGTGTGTGTGTGTGTGCGCGCGCGCGCGCCCCTTTGTGCGCACCCACTGCGCTCCAGACAAGGGGATGAACTGGGGAACAGTTGCAAAGAAAAAAAGAAATGAAGACAGCAGAGCTTATCGCCGCCCAGAAATTGGACATAGATCAAGAATTCATTGTCACTTAATTTTAGATGTGCTCATTGTTTTTCCCGTGGTGGTGGGCAGGGGGGGGGGGCGAGGAGTGGAGACCCCGGTTGTCTTGAAGCAGGCACTCTGCCTGCATAGCCCTGCTGCACAGAGAGAACTTTCACCACTAACCACAGACTGCTGTGTGGACTTGCCTACTCGTACAGGGCACTGGAGTATTTCATTGTTAAAAAAAAAAAATGGGTTTGTGGATGTCTCCAGTCAGCTTTGCAATTGTTCGGTTCAGATCTCAGGGGAAAATCAGACTCTTTAAATATCACTCTCTGCCTGTACAGAGCTTTTGGTATTTTGCATCTTCTCCAAGTGACTGGGACCCAGAGCAACTGTGCCTGGTTAACCAAAAATCACTAGGCTATTCAGAGCCAGTTTGGATTCTCAGAAGATCCCTGTGTTATACAATGGGGTAGTCATTCTTTGAAATGAATGAATTTCTTGAGCAGCCACTCTCCTGTAAATATGCACAATCACTCAGCAGTGAGTGTTTTCACTCCTTTTGCTCAACTTGGATCCGGTATTTTAATATTTTTCAAAGGCTTAAGTCGAGGAACTTTGCTGCCAAATTCTGCAAGCACATCTTGCTGTTATTTCTTTGTTTCAAAGCAGAGGTGACCTGGCTTCTGCTCTTTCTCCCTTCAGATTCCTCAAGACATACTGCACTTTGAGCTGACCTCACAATGTCACTGGTGGACTTGCTCTCTGGCCTGAAACTGTACTTAATCTGCTGCTTTAGTTACTGCAAAGATTGAATCAGCCCTCAGCAATTACTGTGTGGCTGCAAGTGGATTTAAGTGCAGTATCATTGTTCCGCTTGACAGAGGTCACCCCTTTAAGACACAGGGGCTTCTGTTCTCCTGCCTTTTTTCCAGAGGTGATGTGGGTGACTTCTTATGCAAGCAGGGTTGTATATATTCTGGGAAGCTCCAAGTAGTTTTAGAAGCTGCTTCTATGATCTACCTTCAGATCTCTGCTGTGAACTCTTAACTAACTGCAAGGCTCAGTGAAATCAACACTTTAATTTCCATCAAGTTGCTTTTGATGTTTCTGAATGTAGAGCCCATATCTCCTGGCGCTGTGTTGATCCAAAAAACAAAACAAAACAAAACAAAAATCTTTGCAAAATCAGATCAAATGTATAGATGCCACTCAGTATAGAGAATTCTATAGTACAGTATTTGTGGAGAGAAAGATTGGAGGGTCATTTAACTGAAACAATCAGGCCTGTGTATTGTTTCCAGGTGCCTACTTGAAGGGAGGCAAATGAAGGGAGATTTAGGGTGGCTTTAGTTTAATGCTTTCATGGAAATGCTGGTAGCTCCCATTTAGATTGACATAATTACTATCTTGGTAGACTGAGTTTTGGGGTTTTTTGTTTGTTTGTTTGTTGTTTGTTTTTGCAAATGCTATTAATGATGGTCTAATCTTAGTGTCTTATCTAAATTATCACATTATATAATTGAGGCTCCAAATTAAACATTTAAAAGAAGGTGGCAACCAGACTGATGGCTTAATTTTGCACTTGAAGGTGATGGTTTTAAATACCAATCCAAACCCATAAATGCCTGTTCGACCTACTAATAAAACTTTGGCACCTGCCCATTTGAGGAGACACAAGTACTTGCTTGATTTTTCATACTCTGTCCACCATCTTGGAATCTGGTCTCCTGCAAAGGGGATGACTGCATGCTGAAGCTCAGCCATCAATGTTTTCTTATTTTTGTTGGCTTTTAACTCGATGTCCATTTAGCTTTTCAGCTGTGGGCCAGGACCATAGGCAAAAGATGCTGAAGAGAAAAACCACCTTTGATTTTTTTTAATGCCGCTTGAAGCAGGAAATGCATCATAAATAAGACTAACTCCCTGAGCTCTGGTACAGATACCTCAGCCTGCTGCCTCAGATCACATCCTCCTCATTACATAACACAGAGTGTTTACATTAGAGTCTGTACTGCATTTATTTCTCTCAGTGAAATTTTTGAGGCTTCCCTGGGTTTCTGCTGCCTGCTGTCTGGGTGTTAAAGTTGACTCAAAGCATTTCAGATTCCTAATTGAATGAACCTGTGAGGTCACTGCTCGTAGGTCATCATTTGACAGTATCAGAGTGTGATTTGTTGTCTCTGGAGATGTGGAAGTATTCATTCTTAAATTCTAGGTTATAGTGGCAGCAGCTGGGAGGCTTCCCTGCACCGCCTCATTATGGTTCATTCACAACCTTACCTTGCTTCCTAGCAGGCTCTGAGAAGCAGCCTCCTGAGCGTCATACTCTCCCTGTTTGACTCGCAGATTTTTTTTTTTTTCAAGCTAGCAAAAGAGTGATTTAACTCCTGGCTTCCTCCAGGGCTGCCATGCCTACCCCCTGGCTCTCAGAGCAGCTGAGCTTCCCAGGAAAACAGCTCCAGTGCTGCCTTCATGAGGGGCTTTGTCAATGAAAAGAGGAGCTCGCTTTTAGCTGATTCTGCCATGAGAGGCAGACTTCCCCCAAATGTTAACAGTGTTCTAAATTGACATCCTCAGTGTACCAAGAGGGGAAGGTGCAGTGCCCTGCAGGGCTTCATCTCCTGGGTCCACATTCTTGGTGGGTGAGCCAGGACAGAGCTTCATTCAGGCTGCGTGATTTCTAGGCCAACATTTCCCCTCCACACACCAAATGATGCTCAAAGAGGGTAGTTCTAACTACTCAGAGAGAGATTTGAAAAACTAGGTGATGGTGACCAGTGACCACACTGAGTGTATTGTTCCAGCTTCCTGCCGCAGAGGCTCCCCACAGGGCCCCCTCCTCTGCAGACCCAGAAAGCTGTCCAGGCTCAGGGGCTGGGCAGCCTGACCCAGTGGAGGTCTGGAAATGAATGAAAGCATTTCCTTATAACCTCAAAAATTCTCTGTCGGGTTCATTCCTATTAGGTCTGTTTCAAAAAGGTGTTGAGGGTGGATTCTTTTTAAATAGTCCCCACGATGAGGTGGCATTTCACGGGCTAATTTTAATTCATAGAAAACCATTACATAATGGTTTCATTGAGCTGAAGCTGTGTGCAGGGAGTAGAGAGAGAAGCATCTGCCTTCCTGTGGCATGGGATTGTGTCCTGTTCCCAGCCCAGCCACCCCAGACTGGGTGTGACTTATTGTCCAAGCCTCAGTTTCCACATCGGTAAAATAAAGGTGCTGCATTTGGGCAAAATGTGGATGCTGAATCTCTTAGAGGCTCACCTGCTGTGTACTAATATACAATCATTGCATCGCACAGAATTTATATGCTTGGTGTACTTTGTACAGGGGCCGATGTCCATCTTTGTGGGTGTTGTGGAAGGAGGATAAGGTGTGGCCTGTCTCTTTGGATGGCTCAATCAGGTTTTTGCAGTTTTCCTTAGTTCTTCTATGAAAAGACCATGGAATAGAAACAAACTTACATTCGTGTAGTGTATTCTGGCCCACACAGCAGTTTTACCTTTGTTTTATGCACATATCTTTGCCCATTTTACACAAGAGGATGTGAAGGCCCAGAGAGGTCAGGTGCTTCCTCAGCCCCAGAGTGAGGCTTACTCAAGCCCTAGGGGCGAGGCAGTGTGTGATTCAAGTTCAGCATACTCCCCGCCATAGCGCCCACACCTGTGGCACCTATAGGGGGTGCCTTCTGTGCTTTGGGTCTTTGGGGACCCCTCTGATGCCTGGTCTCCTTGTCCTGCCATAGGTGTTTGACATCAGCTGCTACCAGGAGTCCCTGGCCCCATGCTTTTGCCTGTCGGCACACAGCAACATCAACCAGATCACCGAGATCATCCTGGGGGAGACCAAAGCCTACGTGCTCTTCGAGCGCAGCTATGGGGACATGCATTCCTTTGTGCGTACCTGCAAGAAGCTGAGGGAGGAGGAGGCGGCCAGATTGTTCTACCAGATAGCCTCAGCCGTGGCCCACTGCCACGACGGGGGGCTGGTGCTGCGTGACCTCAAGCTGCGGAAGTTCATCTTCAAGGATGAAGAAAGGTGAGTGGTTCCACACAGGCCCACATCTAGGTTAGGCACTGGGAGCTGGTTGCTGGGAAGGTTGGGACTGTTGTTTTTTTGCTGCTTCTGGGCCAGATGAGAAGAATGAAAGACAGAGGGAGGTGATATTGGGATTTTCTAAGTGCCCTTTGAAAAGCAGGATTCAGGACTCTCAAGCTGTTATCAGATGCTAGAAGGGCAGATGTTGGACTATTCTCTGATCTGGTGGTTAATTTTGCTTTGTGTTCGTGAATTCTGGAGTTGGCTGCAAAATCAATGTGAAGAAGTCAGGATTCTGAAAAGCAGACCTTCAGAACACTCTTCCTAGCATCAGGCACTTATAATTCATTCATGTTTGTCTTTTTAATCTACACAATAAGAGTCTTTATTTTTTTCTTAAGGTATATAGGAAAATACAGATATTGTATACTCCATTTGTAATAGATATTTCCTAAGTATGTTTTATTTATTGATCACAATGCTTTGTATTATGGGTTTTGAAATGACTTAACTAGTTAATTCACCAGGAAAAGAAGAATTCCAGGCCCAGTTATGCTCTAGGTCCCATGAAAACCAGGGTCTGGGATATCAATTCTAAGATTGGGAAAACCAAAACAATTTGAAAGAGATGATTTTGGAGCTGAGACTTGAAAGGTGAATATGTTACAGGTTGTTGTGGGAGGACCGGTGTTCCAGGTGAGGAAACTGCCAGTGCCCACCTTGGCCACATGAACATCTCAGCTATTTTAGGGCACAGCTGAACAGGATGCTGGACATCTGGGTTCCCTTCATTTTTTCCCCATTGAATCATTTTCTATGAAGCAACCTCCCTGGGGTTCTGTCTTCTCCAGCTGACGTTGTGTGAAACCCTTTCAAGGCTTTTTGCTTTTGCAGAATGCTTTTTTAGAGGAGTGAAGACAACTGATTTATAGTCATCATTGATTGTGCTAGCATTTCTGCATGTGTGACTTCATGTAATTCTCAGGTATCTTCCTGCACCACCAGGAGTATAGTTGTCGGGACCACCTGAGCACATGGTTCGTGCTCATGCTTTCACTCAGCAGGCATGTTTGTGCGTGTCTGGCTCTGATAGGCACTAATCTCACATGCAAGC
Source organism: Uropsilus gracilis (assembly GCA_004024945.1). Taxonomy (NCBI): domain Eukaryota; kingdom Metazoa; phylum Chordata; class Mammalia; order Eulipotyphla; family Talpidae; genus Uropsilus; species Uropsilus gracilis. The sequence goes on along the minus strand of PVHY01002239.1, from coordinate 70,902 downwards.
CTTCCCCCTTCCAGCTAGTTTGTTGTCTATCCTAGTGGCTGGTTATCATTTTAGGTTGTTTTTATAGATGAATCCAAACCAGGGAGACCTAGTGGTGGGTTTGTTGGTATTTTTTATCTTTATGATTTGATATCTGGGAATCGATTGGGATTAGACAAGGCAAAGTACCTATTGTCACTGGACCCAGAGCAAACAATTCATGAGCGTTTATAACCCAGCCAGTACACAAAGTCTAGAGACCCATATAGGTGGGCTATTGTTCCATCCATTTGCAAGTAAGGGGTATTATCTGAATCAGTGGCATCACATATCTTGATTATATATCTTGGTCAAAGATGACTTTTCCCTTTTTGAAAGTGAAAAAAAAAAAAAAAAAAGGAGGGCTGTTCTAAGACTAAGAGTGGGAAGTGATATTTACCTTTTCTCTTCTTTGGTTTAGATGCTCCAGGCCTTGCAGCCTGGAGCCCCCATTCCTGGTTTTGCCTTCCTACCCACGGTGACCTTGGATTGACTATTTGCCCAGTCATAGGTTCTTTTGCTTAGTCCTTTGCTTCCCTGGCTCATTATTTTGACTGAGATTTTTCTGAGTTATAACATTGAGGTCTGTGCTTTGAATACTCCCACGTGGAAGATAAATATGCGCCCAATCCCCACGCAACTTCCCTCCCCGCAAAGTTACCCACTCTGCAGTCCAGCTTATGAGGTGCTCTCGTCATTCTAATATAAAAAAAGAGGGAATGCTTAGTGACCTCTCTGACGTCCTGCCACAAGTATATCATTTAACTTCATTAATTAACTTCAGTCCATTGATTGGAAAGGAATCCTGATATCCATTTTGTAGAGGAGGATTCTCAAGCACAGCTTGGTCACATCTCAAAATGTTAAGAAAGAACAGAAGTAGAGGAATATTTCGCATTCTACCAGTTCTTGAGAGATATCCTTGTCTGCCAGAGGGGATGAGCACAGTGGATACCCTTGTTCCCCGATGCTGAGATTCTCAGTATTTTGACTGTGTCTCTTCAGAGAAGAATGTCAGGGATGGCGGGCTCAGTGGAAGCATGGCCATGGTCAGGGCAGCTTTGTGGTAAGCACCAGGCCTGTGGCAGGCACCAGACTTATGGTGGGCACCAGGCTTGTGGCGGGCACCAGACTTATGGTAGGTACCAGGCTTGTGGCGGGCACCAAGGTGGGTTCTCTGGGCTACAGAATGTGGAAGCAGGAGTGGACTGTGGAGATTCCTGAGGGTTCATGCTTCTGTCTTCTAGTTTTGCTACCCAGAAGCCCATTCTGGGAGGGGTGGGTCCCGTCCCGTGCCCCCAGCACTGGAGTTATGTTTGACTTTTATGAAAGAACATGCCCCTTTCTGAAAAGAAGACAGTCCCCATGTGAATATGAGACCAGAACATGTCTCTATAGCAAGCGTGTCTGTACTCGAGCCTTTTCATCTTGAAGAGTCTTTTCCTTTTGAAAGTGATATGTAAGTGATTCATAGAAACTGCTTATCATGTGATTGGAATATCTGAGTTCTGGAGTCCATGCATGTCAACCAGCTTCCACAGGGATCAGCTAATGAGTGAGCTGATGTGCCACAAAGTTTAGTGACCTTGCTCAAGGTCATACAGCTTGACTAGCCTATTATAGCACTCCAGCACTTTTATGCCAAAGTCCCAGAGGACTGACCATCCCCAGCCATGACCAGTGTCCCTGGGCCTCTCTGAGAAGGTTGCTCCACTTTCAAGGACATTGTAAAGGTTCCCCAAAAATTCCCAGGTGATAGAGATTTTTTTCCCCTCAGCTATCAACTTTTACCATGTGGTTTTTTTTCTTGTTATTTGGTTTTCTAGCCATTTTACAGCAAAATATGAGGCCCTGGTTAAACAACTCAGAATTCTCCTTCTTCCCTGTTCCACCTCCACCTGTGAGTTTTATGAAACTCATAGTTTTATGAAACTGTGCTATGCACAGTCTTTCTGGGATTGACCTGCTCATTGGCCTCCATGGAATATGTCATGGTCATTCTCATGAGGACAGGGAACATTGCCATCTGCAGGACCTCATGAGTAGGTGTTTCGGGAAGATAGAGGAAAGCATTCTCCTTTCTGCCAACACCGTGGTGTACAGACTCGGTGAACTAAGAAGAAAGACTCCAGGATGTGAAGTGGTAGAGTCCAGGTCTGTTTCCTGACTCCTTAGGCCTGGGTTCTAGGAAGGAGACATTTCAGAGACCACAAGACATACCACTCCCAGAGCTTCAATTATCATACAGCTGCTTAGCGCAGAGCCTACTCCCTCATGGAGATACTTTTCCTTCCTTGGTGATCTTCAAAGAGACTGAAATTGGCCAAACACCACCCGTCTCACAGCATGACCTATGTATAGGTTCATCCCTTCCTCATAGATTTGCCACTCTGGACCTTTCCAAACTCCGAATTCATGGCCCTCCAGGGGCCCTCCTGAGATTGTCAGCACCAGAAGTCCAGCTTCTACCTAGTACTTTTTGGTTACCACACCCAGTGACATTCTGGATCCCATGGGGATCCCACTGTGACAGGCCCCCTGCCTCTGGAATTAGCAGAACCTCAGATTCTTTCTGCTTCTGTTTAATTTTAATGTGGGTTCTAGCTGCAGATTCAGACTTGGCCACTGGGAATAAATCAGATGATGTTCTCTGCCACAGTTTTCTCAGAGCAGAAACCCTCACAGTATCCCTGTAGCCACAGGGGGCAACGGCTTAGTGGGGCAGGTGGCTGCCCGCTGACCGGCAGCTGGTCCCCATTGCTGCAACAGGGTTCTGGGATCTTTTTCTCAGTCCAGTCTGTGGAAGCATCAGACTGCAGCCACACCTTCCTCTCTTTCATTGCATGCATTGGTGCGTGGAGTACATGGTGCATGTGGGGTCAAAGACTAGAAGGTGGAGAAAATATAACTGAGGAAGTGATACCAGAGACTTGAGGGAGCCCAGCCTGGGGCCACTGGCCTCCCCGTGTCTCCCTGTGTCTGCCTCTGCCTCTCCTTTTGTTTGCACTAAGGAAAGGGAAAAGCCTAAATCCCACAGGCCTTGAGAGCATTTTCAGGAAGTTAAACCCCGCCTCTGACTGGACTCATGCTCACACACCCTTCCCAATCAGCCCCATGGTGAAATCTGAAACTGTCCCTGTGCGTAGCATGGTGGGTTGGGGCCCTGGACTGGATAGTGGGAGATGCCCAAGTCCTGAAGGCTGTGCTGGTCCCCCCCAGCCCCATCACCTGTGACATCAGAGTGACATCCCAAGTGTTAAGGCAGCTTGTGTTTTGTCCTAAGTCTTCAATGGAAGAGTAGCCCTTGGGAGAAATCCATTGTGTCTGAGTATAGCCAGAGACAGCTCTGTACCTGGTCAGCTTGCCCTTGACACATCATTTCGCCTGGCCAGATGGCTTCGTCTGCAGTGTGGAAATAGCGGGAAGACTTCCCTCACAATATGAACCAGTGCTAGTCAGCACCTATCTGGGTCTCAAATTAGCCATCAGTGAGTGGTAGGAGCTGCTATTCTGGCCTCCTGGGCCCCTGGCATCTGGCCTTTTGGATGACCTGGCCCAACTTGCTGATAGAGGGTGTGAAGCTCCCCTTATGCTGCTGCTTCTTGGCCTACAGACCTGCTGCTGAAGGCAAGTGGGTGCCTTGTTCCAGCAGTAGCTTCTCTGGGGCCATCTTGATATCTCTTCTTGGAACATAGCCCCCCAATTCCACCCCCACCCCCACCCCTCATCGTGGTTCAGTGTTGACATTTCATTGCATAAAAATACCCCATGTGAACTGAGCAACATGCCTCTGTATGTGTTTCTTCTTCGATGAAAAGATCTTTATCTCTTGACGTCATAGGTTTCATTTCCTCTGCTTTGTGGAAGCCCATCAGTGCCTGCTGCTGCAGGAGAGGAGCTGGGAGCCTTTGTAGGACCCAGCTGCCCTGGGGATTTCAGTGTAATAAATGCCATCTGCCCAGGCACAGATCTGTGTCTCCCAGGGTGCAGGGGAGATCTCCTCTCCTTGCCTTTACACCTACTGAGGTCAGTATTCTCATTCTTGGATGTTTGCACCTGTATTGCCTTTTCCCTTAAAGCTTCAGGTCATCCCTGACTTTCTAGGTGCTTAAGTACCTCACCAAGTGCAGCAGGCAGGTCCAGGAAGCCCAGTAGTGCAATTCTGCTTTTCTTCCGTTAATAGTCATTTACGTTATTTTAAGCTGTAGGCTCGTTGTATTTTAGGAAAATACCTCTCTGCTTTGAAAGAGACAAAATTCCTGGAATGCTTGTTTCTTTAAGATCCCATTTATGTCCCGCAGGTACAACCCTACAACCCAACCAAGGGGAACACTCACCTACCCCCATTCTTCCCAGGATGGTGAGTGACCCCCCTCCTGCTCAATACCTGTCACAGTGCATCTCTCCTTTGTTTTCATTGTGTGTGCTAGACTGTCCTTTTCTGTTGAACTGGAAACTTCTTGTGGACAGAGACCGTTTCCTGTTCACTGCTTCCAGACCATGGTGAACCTTGAACCAGTGACCTGTGTCCTCAGAGTGGATGCTAAGGACAGATGAGAGAGATAGGTTTAAGCACATACCCTTAGCACTATCCTGTAGCCCAGAACGGAAGCCCTTAAAGATTCAGGGTCATGAATTTCCCATCAAGATACACTTCATGCCTTCAAAGTTCCGCATGGAGTGGGAAGTGAACCCATCCTTTCCATCTTGATGTCATGATTTCTTCAAAAGTGATATTTATTGAAGACACTCACCAATGTCTACAAGGCTAGCAATTTCACTGATGAAGGGGTCTCGAATCACAGTGAAAGGGGAGCGCATCCTCGGGGTTCTGTGTGCATAGAAACAGGCTAACTGCTAGGCAGGGATCTCTGCAGGATCTCTGCTGGGCTGTCTACTATTTATATGTAGGCCTTTGGACTGGGGCTTTGAGCCAAAAGGGAGCAGAACATGATTACCCCTTTAGCCCCTGACCTTGGCCTGCCTTCTCTGATGTGGGTTGAAGATAATCAGCCTAGAAACCCAGCACAGTGCTTGGGGCCCTCCAGGGACTAGAGAAGTGAGTGTCAGTCCTGCAGTGGAGCACCCTATGTTGAGTGCTCTTCTATCAGCACCTGGGAGATCCATTTATTTGCAGGACAAATATTTGTTGAGCCCCTGTTCCATTCTTCCAAGGGAAGAGAGCACTGGCAAGCCAAGGAGAAAGATGGCTAGTCCCCCATGTGGCACTCGTGAGAGGTATCCAGGGGCTGATGGACCAGACCCTGTTCTCCCTGCAGCACTTAACTCCTGTGATCCCAGTGACTACTCTGCTCAAGTGGACCAATTAAAAGCCAATAAGTTAGTAGCTATTGTCTCATTTTACAGGTGAGGAAACCAAGGCTGAGGATCAATCATTTAATCTTAAAGCTAAACACTGGCGGACCTGGCATGTGTACCCAGGATGTGGGTGGGCTGTCTTGCAAATCTTGGCTGATGACTTGTCCTGTGCTACTCAGCGCTTGGTACAGAGACTCACATGGAGGTGTAAGAATTCTGGTGAGCCCTTGCCAAGTGGATTGTTATTTCTGATACGTTAGTCTGGGAACAGGCGGAGGATTCCAGCAGTGAAGATGGTCACAGCATAACTGTGTCAGGAAGGAGATGGGCTCCATTGCAGAGCTGGTCTGAGTGATGGATCACGGAAGGAGAAGGGGCCAGAAAGTGTGAACCAAAGCAAGAATGAGTGTGGGGAGGACTTGCTGCTGCATGGCAGTGGTGGGTAGGGGAGAGGGCAAAGGTCAAAGGTGAAAGCAGAGATCTGGGGCTTTGCATGCATGTTTGTGACCTCAAACTTGATCTGAAATCCAGAGTGCCCTTGAAGGGTTTTTCTAGACAGGAAAGGATGAGTCAGCTTGGTGACTCTGGATGTGTGTGTGTGAAGGGCTGGGGATGGGCATCCATTTCAGGATCCTGAGGCTGAAGCTAGGCAAGGCTGCAGGTGGCATGAAAGGGAACTTTACACTTAACACTTTTATCTTTATAGATAAAGAAAGGGGTAGAGGGAAAATTCTTCCTGTAGTGTGTTAGTGGCAGAACCAAGAGCAGAACCAAAGTTTATAAACTCCCTGATCTCTTCAGCGGGGGAGCCCCAGCCCATAAAGCATCCCATTTGGCCTGGTGTGAATAGACTGCTCCTGGAACCCCCGGTTGATGGGGGACTAGCCTGCTCCCTGCTCCCTAAGCCCTCCAATAGTGTTTAGATAGAATGTTCTGGAACCCTAGGTAGCTGGTTACAAGCAGTAACCTTGGCAGAGTCAGGACGGGCCGGGCCCTTGGGCTGTGTTGGCCAGCAGGAATAGTACTTGCCTGCAGATGCATTTCTGAGAGGCTGAATTGATTTTCGAGGTTGGGGGATCCTCTGGAGTCAGGTCTAAATGCAGAGGAGGTGCGGGAAATGGATTGATGAGGACACAGAGCCACATCCCTTTCTCGGGTTTCCCTGTCTGTTCCTATGGAGACGGCAGGCTGCGCTTCTGTGCTGTCTTCCCGCATTGGGAAGGCATCTGAGGTGGAATGGCTTCCCCTTCTCCCAGTGGCCATGGTGAGTCAGGCATAGATGTGCATCTGCGTGCACACAGCACAGACCCTCCCAGAAGGGTCACTTCTGACGGGGCAGCTGGGGAGCCTCTGGTGCTGGATTGCGACTGGGTTTCTACCAACTCTGCCGGCACCTAGCAGGTCTCTTGAAGTTGATGTTTACCCGAGTTGAACCGTGGCTGGGACTCTCATTGCTCAGGTTATGGCAAGGCAGTGAGACACCTCCTGAGCCCACCTGCTGGGTCCCCTGGTAGTCTGCTCTGACCCACACTGAGATGTGTGCTCTACTGGTGTGCCAGCTGCCTGCCTGCGATGCAGTCAGCTTGCACTAGGAATGGGGTGTGCTTGAGGAGCCTGTGGGGCCTGCCGCATCCGTGGCAGTTGGAGTTGACCTTTGGGTAACTCTGTGCACAGGAAGCGGAGAGTGAGAGAGCCATGATTGTTTGGCAGATCAGATGACTGCCAGGGCAGGATGCTGTGCCCCAGGGACTGGGTGCTGTTCCCTAGTCCTGCCAGCAGTCACCCAGGTGGGACTCTGGCTGGTGCAAGGGGACCAGAAGCCAAGGGCAGCTTCCCAGGGGTGCATGACCTGGCCAGACCTGACTGCCACTGACCTTGCTCTCTTGCCCCTTTGCCTGCTGGGACCCACCCTTCGGAATGGCCTTCAGTGACTTCTCGGATTCCACTGACCTCGGGCCACCGGACTTCCCGTCCTGGCCAGGCCCACATCTTCTGGCTGAACTCCCAGTCGGGACCCGCCCTGGCCCACCCTGTCCTGATCTCTTCCTGCTGTGGTTAGAGGTTTAAAAGCAAAGCATGATTTGCTGGTATAGCTGCTTTTGATGTTTGGATGGAACACTGAATTTTGAGATTGCAGACCTGGAGTTGAGCCCCAGCTGTGCCTGCTCACTTGCTGAATGGCTTTGGACAAGTCCCATCTGCTCTGTGCCTCAGTTTCTTCATCTAGTAAATGGGTGGGTGCAGGTACCTCTATCTCATCATGCATAACCTCAGATCACATGTGATGCCTTTGTCCATGGGTGTATTTGTGTCCCAAACCCAAGTCCACCCTTTAAATGTTTCTGTTTCTCGCATTAAATCTGTAATGTTGCTACAAACCTTTGCAAAATGCCAAGACATCACAGGACATCTAGCTAAAGACTTACAGGAAACTTAAAATCCTGCAGGAATTTTGAAACTAGAAGAGTCTCTTGAAACCATGTAATTGTTAATTCTCATTTTTCAGGAGGGAAATGTAAGGCTGAGAGTGCCTGTGGTCCCTCTCTGCCTCTGATTTGTACCCAGGGGCCTGGGTGCTACTCCAGCTCCTGACGCTGGTGGGCAGGCCGTCCTTGGGCTGCGAGGCCTCTGGGCATGAGTGGCTTCATAGAGGGAGGCTGGAGTGGAGCCACATCCTGCTGGGACTGGCTTTCTCATCTGGCCCCATAGCCCATGCATGACACAAGGCCTGGCGAGGGCCTGAGCCAGCCTTGAGCACGCAGGCTGCTGCCTGTGGAGCCTGTTCATTCATAGGTAGAAAGCAGAGCAGGTTGTTCCTGCAGGCCAGAGACAGGTTGCAAAATGCACACAGGGATGATGTGGCTCTGGGCCAAATGAGTCTCCTCCCGCCTGCTGGCTCTTTCCTCTGAGAAGCTGCAGGAGATAACCACCACATTCACAGCTTCTTGGTCAGAAAAGTCACCACCTGCCCCTGAATTGTCACTTCTGATGATCGCTAGTCTTTATCAGACCACCTCTAGTACCACCACCTCCCCAAAGCTGATTACCTCAGGACTAAAGTGAGCAGGAGTGAGCTGGGCACCTCGTTGGAGAAAGAACATTCCAGACAGAAGTGCAAAGGTCCAGGGTGGCACATGGCCAGACTTCACCTCTCCTTGGAGTTTTTTCATGCTGCTTCATCTGCCTTGCCCAGTAGACTCAGGTTGAAGGTGGGGCCTTATATTAATTAATAATCAGTTCATTTCTTTAATTTGAATGTCCACCATTTTTTACAATTCTTTTGTACTAGGCTCGTTAATAGCTACTCACTGCACTGTTCCATTTAATCCTCACAGAACCTGAGGAAACAGGTGTTGCTGTCACGTCTATATCCCCACATTTGCTTGAAGTACTTGAATATGAGCAGGGCATAATATTTGAATTACTGGGGCCATTGATGTTTTGATTGATTTTGTTTTTATAAAAATCAATTTATTTGCCTAGAAAATTCATAATCCCTGGACTGCTAAGGGGACATCATAGTGGAAAGCCTGTTCATTCATTACCTTCCTTCTCCACGCACCAGTGCCCATCAGGCACCTCTGCACACACTCCAGAGGAGAGGCTGGTCGCTCTCTTTTCCCAGGGGAGGGAGCCTAGCCTGGAGACCTACACTTCAAGCCAATTCGGAGCCAATCCATGGGGACGTGCTGGACCTCCAGCTGCCTGTCTGATCTGACCTCCCTCAGGTCCCCAAGAATGGTTGTTCCCCCCTGGGAGTCTTTGTTTAAAGATAATATCCAGACTGCTTGCTTTGACCCCTGCTGGGAGTGATGTAAAACAAGTTCAGGATGTTCTGAGAGCAAACCCAACATGTCTTGCCCATCTTCCTGGGACGACTCTTTCCCCGCCCCCTCCTCCAACCAGGATCTATCACCCCCTAGTAAGGAGTAAGCCCCTGACCCACATGCCCACATTCTCACCATGGACCCACATGTGCACCCTATTTTGATGGAACCTAGTTGACTATGATACCCTTATCTCCTGAGTGTGGCTTCCTCCTTGGGGTGCTGGGTGGATGGGTGCTGGGCCTGAACCTGGCTGCTCAGAGTCCACAGCTCACCTGTGGCTCCCTTAGACAAAGCTGATTATGAGTTCCTCTGTCTTGTGAGCATACTACCCTCTGGCCCTGGGGCCTAGCGTCCATGCAGCAGCACTCAGTTCCTGCCCTGGACATGACCTCCATAATCTCCAAAGAGAAAGGGATATATAAATACCCAGCACAGGTGCAGGCACACAGGTGATGCCTCAGTGCTTAATAATTCCCAAAGTCAGAGTCTGGATTCTGACTTTAAGACTTGAAGCAGACTCTTAACTCCTGAGTGACCACCCTGCCAGGGCCACAGGCCTGGAGGGGTGACCATCAGTTCTAGCCCCTCCTGCTCGTAGTCCTGCCTTTGGGAAGAAGACTGAGGCATAGACAGGTCAGCTTAGAGGCAGGTAGGGTCTTTATTTCACCCTCAGATGCACCAAGTGTTTGCACAGCTGTTGAATCCTATCTTGGAGTAGGGAGAGGTGGATTCCAGAGAGGGAGATTCATTGACGAGATGAGCCCTCAGCCATTTTTAAGGAACTTTTTTAAGCATCTGGAGCAGGGTTCCTGAAGAGGGGGGTTCGGTCACAGCAAGTGGCGTGACCCTGCCTGGAGGTGGCAGGGGTTAGTGGAGTAAAGGAGACACAGAGATCAGGGTTGTAACTTGGAAGAAAATAGAATGTAAAGAGAATTTTAGATCTGGCTCAGCATCAGGAATGAATCTGTGTCCTTCAGGCCTGAGCCAGTCACAGTGAAGTCCCTAAAGCCGTGGCTGCCTCTCACCCTCACCTGCACTGTGATTCACAAAACCTGCCACCAACGCTCCTTCACTGGACCTCCTGATCAGGTCTGCAGAGCTGGAGTTATTGTTCCATGAAGGATGAGCACCCCAAAACCCCGAGGGTGAACCTGTGTGACTGTCCCCCTCATTCTGGGTTGAATGTCTGCTCTGTTCTGGGAACCGACCTGGTGTGGGGATGCTACAACAGGAATGTGGGCAGCTTCTACCAGGTCTCACCACAGCCAGCTACTGCAGGTGGGGCATGAGGATGGCACCCTTGCCCTGAGCAACCTCTGGCACTACACATAGATCATGACTGCCAAACTGCCTGAAGATGAGCATGTGGTCTTCAGGTGTTGGCAGGGTAGGGGGCCCATTCATGTAGGGTGCTCGGGCAAGATCTCTTGACTCAAGTTCATAGAAGCAGAGACCTAGAAAAAGGGAACAGGAGTGAGATGGAGAAAGACAATCTGGGCATGGGGATGGAGGGTCTGGGATGGTAAAACCTGTGGTCAGAAAATAAAGAGGCTAGAGCAGTGATGGGGAACGTGCTGAGGGATTCAGCCTGCAGTTTTGAAGAACATGACCCCCTACTTGGCTAAGCTGAAGCACCCAGGGGCTTTGAAGAGGGACCAAGCCCCCCCCCCCCCAAATATTGTCCTTGGATGCCAGCTCTGTTGCTCATTCCCTGGGTTCCCTGGCCTGATCTCATCACACAGGTGAGAGGGCTCCACTTGATTATCACTGCAGACACTGGGTGAACTTGGAAGTGAGGGATAATCTGCTGGTAGGGGTGCTAACACCCACCTGTGCCTGTGGGTGACCACCAGCCCACAACTCCAGGCGGGTCACTGCCTTACCTCCGTCTAAGAACCCCTGTGAGGCCAGTTTGGTCAGCTCCAACTGCCATCTTCAAACAACAAATGCCAAAGAAGAGATTTTTTTTTAAATTGACTGAATTCCAGATTAGAACTTCTAGATCCTTCCTGTTTGGTAGAGTGTTTTCTGTAAAGAAAGGAGAGCGTGCATATATTGAAAATGGGTGTGCATATAAAATGAAGATAGGAAATGAGCAAGCAAATAGAGAACATGTGTTGCTATATTATGACTTCAGAATGTTAAAGTGACAGAGAATTGAAGACCATTTCATTCAGGGGCTGGTGCAGCTGTGTGGTTTTCTTTATGCTCCTAAACTGGACACTTGAAAATGGTCTAAATCAGTTTTAAGTTTGTTAACCTTGCCACCATAGCAACAGAAAATAGAACTTAGAGAAAATAAGGTCTCCTCTCCATCCAGCTATTTGAGACTGGGGCAGGGAGATATAGTGACTCACACTGGGCTACATCTCTGGTCAGAAACACCAAATCACCAGAAAATCGCTTTCTGACCCCTCTCTGCCCAGCTCCCTGTCCAGTGACCATGACCTTCTTTTCTTTCTTTTTGAGTCTTATCTCAAATGGATTGTCTCATATTTCTTTGGGACGAATATGTCATTTTCTCCACTCTTAAATTCTGATAGTGTAAACCCAAAGACCCCCATGAATACAGAATTTAGATTCATTTTGCTGTATGTCCCCAGTGATGTATTTTCTATCTGTTTTGCTTTGTTCTTCAACATTTTGAGCCAGTACTCTCTGCTAGGTGCTGGGAATACAAATTCATGTAATTCAGAAATTCTTCAGGAGGAAATATGCTTGCTTTTTTAAATTCAATCCCTAGATTTCACCTGGCTGTGTACTGAAACCCATAAGCTATTGTTCTGATGATTTACATTTCTTTATCTTGAGACAAAGAGAAAGTCTTTGCTGCTGGCCATGGGAGTAGGTAGGATATTCACCCTGAAATTGAATCCTTCCCCCTAGAAATTTCACAGTATTTATTAAAATTGTAGAGGAGTATAGTCTTGGATGTGTTACCTGGGGAATCCCTAAATCACACACACTTATTGTTCATTGATGGAAATGAGTAGAAGGAAGTAGTTCTTCCTTGGTCTTTGACAACCTTGTATCCAAAATGAGATCTTAGAATCAGTCCAGTATTCTGTCAGAACTTGGGCTTCTGGGAAGTCATACTTTGGTGAGTTTGAGCCTCCCTCCCCTTCTGGTTCTCTGGGGGGGGCGACTGAAAGGCCCAATCCTGCAGTTGGAAGAGGAAGAGAAAGCTGTGGAGGCAAGGGTTGCAAACCCTGACTTAGCATGAAGTCCACATCGTAGTTTTCCCAGCACTTTCCTGCTCTCTGCTCATGGGCTCATGGTCCCACCTCGGGATCACTGGGTGGATGCTCTTATGTGTGCTTCTAATATGGAAGACTCAACTGATGTGAGGAATTTGGACTCTGCGGGGGTGCTCTGAGTCCTGACTCCAGCCCCTCCTCCTGCCCTTCCCTATCACTTTCTGCCAACCCTTCCCATTGTGATGCAGTGGGATTAACCTGAGAATAGCTGGACTGGAACTCCTGAAAGCAGGCAGTCAGGGGATGAAGACACCAGGGCTGTCAAGAAGCAGGTTTGTAGTACTGGTACGGACTCAGTGGATTTATATTCGAAGGCTGAGTACCCCTAACATGGAATTAAGGGTTTATCTGCACAAAGGAAGTTAAAGGTTTATATATATATTTCATATGCTCTGGTGTTCTAGGTGGGCTGTCATTGGCAGTAGTACATGGCCTGATGTGGCAAAGATAGAATGAGGAAGGTTCAAGGAGAAACTGGGCTGCATACCAGTAAACTGAGTCAGTCAGTCACAGGTTGTTTAACCTCTAAGCTGCATTTCTTAGGTCACTGTGCTTCAGCATACATTAGGTTATCATGCTTCATTTGGTCATCCTAATTCAGTCCTAATGGGAAGTTCTGCCAGGAGAAGAGCAGGAGGGTGTCGCTTGCCAAGACAGGAAGGGTGGTGAATGTTAACTTTCTGCTCAAAGACCAGCAGGACAGGAGGTGCTCAGCGGGTCCCTGGTCTGAGGGGAGAATGCCATACCTGGAACTTGGAAATAAGTCTTCAGTCTTGAGCAAGTCACTGATGTTCAACTTGATTTACTAGGAATTGAGTGTGATTCTAAGAATTTGACTCTTCCAAAAGTATTCAGGGAATATTTGTTTAATACCCAATGATGATATCCACCTGCCCTGTAAATCTGAGTGCCAGGTTTCAGGGACTCGTATAATGTGGGATTGTTCTTCTGTTTACCCTCCAGTGTACCCAGAAGTCACGCACTTTCATCAGTAAGCACAGTGGTCCTGAAATGGCAGGGGGAAGACTGGGGTGGGGTGATGCATTGGAGAAGGGTCTTGGGCTTATGCCAATACCCATTAACACACCCCTTCATGCACACAAACACCCACACATGTAGGCGCACCTGTGAGAGATCAGAATCCAAGATGTATTGGCACAAATGATGGAGACTAGTAACCTAATCAGACGAGCAGGTCCTGCAAGTGTGTTCTGGGCAGGATAGGAGACAACTTGAACAGGAAACCTCAGAAAGGATCAGCTTTCTTATGAGGATGTCAGCCTTTTAAGGACTAGTTGCTGGGAGTCCACTCCTGAGGACACATCCTCTGACTTTGCCTGAATCTAAGGAAGCAGCTTGGTAGAGTGGAAGGAGCCACAGTGTCGACTTTGGAAGATGTAGGGTTGAGAGTCTTCTATTTTCCAGCTAAAAGACTTTGGGCAAGTTACTCAAGCTCTCTGAGCCTCGATGTTAGCATTTGTACCATAAGCAGCAAAATCCTCTTCATCTAACAAAAGTGCTTTTGTCGACTAGATTTGAGTTCAAGTTCTGTGAACACCTGTCATGACTCAGGTGTGATCCTGAGAAAATGACTGATTCTCTCATTCCTTTATCACTTAGGGATGCCATGTAAATCATAGTGATGTGATTTATGGCTTATTTACCTGCTGGAGGGGTGAGACCCTGACTGAGTCATGAACTTCCTGCAGACTCCTCCTCCATCTATTCCCTCCTGAGTCCGTGGTCCTGAAATGGCCTTTGGCATCTGCCAGGGGCTCAGGTGGTAATGTTTGGTTGGTGGAATGAATGAATGAGTGAATAATTAACAGTTTCTAACAGGAGTTGGATCTGAATAGGGGTGAGTCCGTGCCTCCGAGTGCCCTTAGGAGCTCACATTTTCCTGGTTTTCTTGCAGAACTAGGGTCAAGCTGGAGAGCCTGGAAGACGCCTATATCCTGCGGGGAGATGATGACTCGCTCTCCGATAAGCATGGCTGTCCGGCGTACGTCAGCCCCGAGATCTTGAACACCAGCGGCAGCTACTCGGGCAAGGCGGCCGATGTGTGGAGCTTGGGCGTGATGCTTTACACCATGTTGGTAGGGCGGTACCCTTTCCATGACATTGAGCCTAGTTCCCTCTTCAGCAAGATCCGGCGCGGCCAGTTCAACATCCCTGAGACTCTGTCGCCCAAGGCCAAGTGCCTCATCCGCAGTATCCTGCGGCGGGAGCCCTCTGAGCGGCTGACCTCCCAGGAAATTCTGGACCACCCTTGGTTTTCTACAGATTTTAGCGTCTCGAATTCAGGATATGGTGCTAAGGAGGCGTCGGATCAGCTGGTGCCGGATGTCAACATGGAAGAAAACTTGGACCCTTTCTTTAACTGAGCTCGTGCCCCGCAGAGACTTAACAGGTACCAGGAGCGAGAGAGAGCAGTGGAAAGTTTTTCCAGGGGACTCATCGCCTGGCTTGGTGGCCAGAAAGACACTCACACTCACAGGTTTCTTGTTCGAAGAAGGAAAACCTTCAAGGAGCTGACCAAACATGTAGCATGGGGGCAAGCAGGGGGCTGGGGAGCGGGCTGGGCAGGCCGTCCAGAAGGGAGGAGCTCTGGGAGGTAGCCTCCCCCCAGACCTCCCTGGTCAGTTGGGCCACTTCCACCAACCCCCCTCCCCCCACTTTTCATTTTATTCCAAAATAGTTGCAGATCGCGACAGAATCGAAAGTCTGCCTCCTACACACATCTCGGCATCGTACTGTTAGCATCTAACTTCTTGTCACGATTCAGGGAAGGTACAATTGGCCAAGGGTTTTTCTTTTCTTTGATTTTCCTTTTTCTTTTCTTTTCCAACAAGCCAACCACCTATCAAGAATTAATGGGATTCACTTTTAAAAAAGAATTCGGTGCACACAGACTGACATCACACCTGGGTGCTAAATCAAAAAGAAAATAAAAGTCCAGTTTGTGTCTCTTACTCTCTTCAACTCATTTCTTCTAAAATAAGTGATTTACTGTTGTGGTCAGGAAAGACATGTTCATGCTTTGCTCCCTGAAGGGGGAAAACAATCTGTCCTATAACACAAACTCTTCTGTCTCGTGCCCGTTGGGTAATGGCAGGAAGCTACTAGAAGTGAAACTTCCAGATGCATTACTGCTATCATCATTTACGGAAAGAGATAAAAGGCAAAAGAGAAATTTGACGCCTTCTTGATTTTTGCTTTGGCACCAGGAGGGCAGCATGGCAGGCATCCCTACTCTGAGATGACTGAGGGTGTGAGCCCAGAGCTCTTGGATATTTGTCTGAAGCTTTTGCAACACTCTGATCTCAACTTAACATTGTGTCTTTGTTTTATTGGAAACTAATGAAACCACGCTGGTTGTCCCACGTGTATAAATACAGGGCAGCTATTTAGTATTCTTTATGAAGAAAGATCCTTCTGGCTTGAGACGCTCTCTGGTTTGGACAAAAACCCTCTGTAGAGACGAGCAGGAAGGATAAGCTGAAAGCTAGAATGATATAAATAACAGCTCTCTATCCCAACTACGCACCTTTGTATTTTTGAGAACTCTTCTATTTATTAAGGAAAATGTCACATTGTGATGTATTAAGCCAGTACTTCAATTACGGGTTGACTTGGGATGACATGTTACATGCTGTAGTTAACATTTATATATTTTTTCTTGTTTTGAGTATTTCTGTCCCCGAAATAACTTTTTATTTGGCTTTTCTAGATAGCTTTATTTGATTTTGAGTGGCAAATGTTTTTTATTACGGCTTTTCTATTGCTGTATGATACAGAATCCTTTTGGCATAAACATTTGTGTTTCAGTACCTCACTTGTTTTGATTTTACTGCCTGTATACGTTTTGTGAAATGGTCATGTTTTGGGGTAGCTAACACATGGACTTTAGTATGTAAATGTACTTGAATCTGTGCTTCATTAGCGTATGTGGCATGTGTGTGCAGACCTTGGATGCTATGCCTTCCCGGAGGGCGGCTTCCCCATCCAGAGTCAGGAGACAAGGCGGCCATGGATGTGCCCTTGAGTATATTTTGATAAAGGAAGATATGGTGGAGAGAGGTTTTTTACATTCTGAAGATGGTGCTGTGTCAAGAAGGACCTTTTATTCTTCCCTCTCCCTTATTTTTTAAGTGCTCTGCAGGAGGAAAGATTGACTACATGCATGGTGGGGATCTATGGCCTCTGGTGCTTTGTCCTGTATTTGGTTCAATGTTTTTGTCCTAATCTCTTCAATCAATAAAATTGTGCGTATTTAACTAAAACACTGCAGTCTGGCGCGTGATGATTTCCGCCAGCTATGTCAGTGGCCGCTGCACCCATCAGGAGCCGGGAGGCACTGGGGCCTGTATGCTCCATCTCTGCCCTTGGAACAAAGCAGCAGCTCCCCACATATTTGGGGTTGATGTTGACCAATACAAAAACCAGGTTTCACTGAGTCTTGTCGCCTACCTTCCCAGGTGTGATCAGATCCCATTAGATTAGGAAATGAGCTTGAGGTGTATAACTTGCTGAGGTTGAAGCAACTTTAAATGACGGAGTCAGAAGTGAGCCTCCTAGTCTGTGCAGTCTTGAAGCTTGTTGCTCTTTCTACACTGTCCCCCTGAGGGTCTTGTCAGGAGTATAGTGAGAAATCCAAAGTGGACAGGTTTACTGAGGGCTCCCTCCAGGCTGCCGCCTGGATTCTCAGAAAAAGCAGCCGCAGCTGCCAACCTCATCGGAAATAAGCAAGGAAGATATTTCCTGTCCTCCCAGCAACTAACCCTGTCCGCCGCCCTGCCCTCCACTGAAGAGCCCACCATGGGAGCTAGCTGGGCTCTGCCCATGCTCCTGTCCATTGTGCTCCTCATTTCAGGCTGCGTGGACAGCCACAAACATGTCAGATGAGCCCGTAAAGGTTTAATACAGAGCTTGTTTCAGTGCAGGTTGAGACAGACTTGGAAGTAGAACAGGGAGTGAGCAAAATTGAGTGTCAGGGTAAACATGGAACCCCCCAAGATGGGCACCCCATCTGCCTGTTGGGAGGCTCCCCAGAGGTGGTATCTGAACCAGTTCCCGGAGGAAACTGGCCTTGAGGGTTGAAGGCTGAGGAATGATAGGAGCTGGAGACTCGGCCAGGTGAGAAAGGGGCGGGGAAGGGTAGGGGCGGGGAACGGTCTTCTAATTCACAGGGTACTTCTCATCTCCAGAGGTCATCTCTGTCTCCCAGCAGCACCTGACCCGGTGCCTGGCATGTGGGTGGTGTTCACTAAATGTTGTTAAGTGATGTACAATTTGATCGAGGGCCACATTATATGCTGCCCAGTTCCCTTCCAATCCCAGGATCCCCATGAGGTATGTCCTTAGGAAACAGCTTTCATAGGTATTGAAGCTCCCGCAGCTTTTGCTTGGGCTCAGATAGGCTGATCCAATTTCTTTGCTCTTTCACTGCCTGTGATTAAGCAGAAATGGGCCTGCTGCCTAATGAATGCCTGCTTGAATTGTGTTCTGTCAAACCTTCACATGCGGATTGCAGTGGGAGGGAGCTGTTGGCTCCAACACTCGAACACTCTGAGCCTCCATGAGGACCCTCCACCTTGGTGGGAAACTAGACTTGGCAAGTTGCCTGCCCTGAGGTTGCAGAGCCAGGAAGACAGAAATTTTGGGAACAGGTCCTTCACCCCTCTGCTCCCTGCTCTGTGCCAGGGTCGAGGCATGGGGCTGGGCCCCTGGGATGAGAGCCAGGGTTGGGAGTAGACCAGGTCTGAGTCCTACTGCCATATGGATGGTGACACTCAGGCTTGATATAGCCAAGGGTGTTGCAGGGTTTGTTTTAGAACCTCAGAACTGCCTGAACTGGGAGGGTCACTGAGGGTGCTGAGCCAGGATCATGATAGGGCAGAGCTCTTTTGACTGGGGGAAGGGAATGGAGTTGAGAATCAATTAAGAACCATCAAAAAGAGGTGAGCAGGACACTCTGAGGCCCCTTCCCTCTCCTCAATCAAAGAAGCGTCATCCCTGCCATTTGCCACATGCTTTTCTAATGCAGGTAGAGGAAGGAAAAGGAAAAATTGGCCATTAGAGAACTTTGAAAACTCTGAAGTCCCACCTTTGATAAGGAGAGGACAAAGCCCAAAAGACCCAGAGAAATCAAGAGTTTTCCTGAGTGACCCAGCGAACAGAGAAAGGACTCTGGGCTGAAAGACCACGCTATGGGCTTTGTGAATCTCAGGGGACTTGTTACCCACTTGCTTTCATGTTGGTCAAGTCCTTGGGACTTTCTTCCCAGACCCCATCCATGACTGCTTAGGCCAGTGACCAGTCCTCAGGAGGTACCAGATGATGTTATGAGTTATCAGTTACAGCAAGAAATCCAACTAAAATCTTAACCAAGTCTTTTTACTCATAATCTATGACTTCTAGAGGCTTCTACTCATAAAATTTGGACACTTGCCCAGGGTCTCAGGAGCAGTTAGGCTCAGAGAGTTTCACTTTGGAGGCAGAGCCCATGGATGGTCCCTCTGGTTCTGCATCATACAGCTTGAGTCCCTAGGGACTGTGGTATCACTGCAGGAACAAAACAAGAGATCTGTCACTGATATTGGGTTAAAAAGGGTAGAAGCCTCTAACCAACAAACCACAGGTTCACATCACCCACATGTAGCAGTTGCCAGACAAAAGCAGTTTAAACAGCAGGGCTTTATAAACAAGGAAAATTAACCAGGAAACGAAAAGTCCTCAACGACACAAGTGGCCAGTTACCTAACGCAGTCACCATTTTCAGTCCCAAAGGTTCCGAAGACACATGTCCAAGAGGGTTCCCCTTTGCCCCTCCAAAACTGAGGCAGACACTCTGCAAATATCTAGTCCTTATCCAGCATCTTCTCTTTGCTTCTTCTCCAGTGTTCTGAGCTGCTCTGCTTCTCAAAAGTTCTTCAAATTTCTTCCACAATTGCTGATACACAAATCAGCTTTCCACATCCCTGGCCATCTCCAGGTACCAGCTTACTATGCCACCTGGCTGCAGTGCCACACGCTCCACATCAGCTACTCTTCTGCCAGCCACTCTCCCACCATGTGGCTCCTTGCCACCTCCAGCTCACTCTTCCAGGGGCTTCCCCTGGCCAGGCCACGTGGGCCTGTTCTCTCAGTTCACCATTCTCATCTCTCTCTTTTTCATTTCCTTTTTTTTTTTTTTTTTTGCTCCTTTTTATTCATACCCTCTCTTCCCACTGCCCATTTTCTCTCATGGTTCTTTTAGACTCCGCCCACCAGGGTATTTTGGCACCAATACAATTTTTAGCTGTGTCACTACCCTGTATCATCACTGCAAATCTTTTAGATCGGGTCTAAGAGATGAAGGAAAGGAGGAAAATATCTCCTACTTAACCCATTGATCAACCTTTCAAGGTAGGCAGCAAATTTTATGAGAATGTGAAGGGATCCCCAGGAAATCAATTGGACATTGCCCTGCTGGTTAACACAGAATCTTTGAATCCTGTTTTCCACAATGCTCCAGACCCTGTCATGCCTCCAAAGGAATTACAAATGTCTCTCTATCCAGAGACCTGTGTGGATGCGAAACTTGGGGGCTGTGGCCTGGGCCCCGTCTCCCATCTCATACCCACTTTGAAAGAGTCTCTGCAGCACCCACAGCAAGAAACTAGTTGTTGACAGCAAAGGTGATGCTAAATGAGCATTTCATCTTTCCTTGAACTTGATCATAGTTCAAGGAGATTTGGTCTAAAGCCTTTGCACGCATGACCTTCCTTTCTTCCCAGAAGAGAAACTTCTTTTCTCCCAGAAGCTCAAGGTCTTTTCAATGTGGGCACCTAGGTGTAATGAAAAGACAAGGGGGCTTCCTATTAGAAGATCTTGGTTTGGATACTCACCCTGCCACTTATTTACTCTGTGATGACCGGCAGAGTCTATCACTCATCTCAGTTTTCTCCTAAGTGAAATGGAAACAAAGGGATATTGTGAAGATAAAAAAATATATGTTACATGCTATATGAACTATAATGTAGCTGCAAATGCTTTTACCAGGACAGATGGCCTGAGAAATACTATAGCTTGTAGGCACTGAAATTAACATTCTAAATTGGATTCAAGGGTGAAGGCAAAGTGAAACTCAACAAGAAGTGAATCAGCCATAGTAGAGATGGGCCCTAGGGTTCTCCCTGGGGTGCAGCTGCTGTACTAGTGATGTTGCACCTTCAAGCTCCTGTCATAGCTCTGAAACAAACCATCCATGATTAGCTAAGAAATATGGTAGGACTTGCTGAAGGCCCCAGGAGGATGCTATGTCATCTTTAACTATACTGTTGCTGGTTCTGAGCTCACAAACCCAAACTCCACACCATGACTGTCAGAAGCACCATGATGCCCAGGCCCTTCTCCATTCATTCTCTGATGGGCTGTCAGCACCTTATTTTTACTGGAGAGACATGCTGTTTTCTCTCAAGTAGGGGATTGAAGATATAATCACTTATTGTTTAATATGAAAGTGATCTCCTTGATCACTGGCTCTTTTAAAACTTTGTTGAAGTGGGAGTGTCCTGGATCATCCTGAAGTTTATCTTCCATGGGAGATACAGGCATGTTAATAATGCTAGCCAATCCTTGTTCATCCTCCCTTCCTATTTGGCATAGTTTATTGATGTCATGTGTTAATTCAGTGTTCTGTGGGATGTTTGGTTGGTTTAGCTCTGTTCAGAGACCCACTTGTGAAAGAAAATAATAGCAGTGATGTAGCTTAAAGCAAACAACCAAATGTATATTGTTATTCATTTCAAGACAATGCAAAAACACTTCTAGATGTTAAATATAGGAAACATAAGGTGAACTTGGGGTACTTTAATGGGCTCTAGCAATAATAGGACTCTGATAAATCATTTCTGAGGCTCCTGGTTAGTCAAGCTCATGGTAATTTGTGGTAATTTGTAGGCTTCCTCCAGCATCCATTTGTCCTCAGTAAGAAGCAAGTTTCTGCAGTTAGGAGTTATGTCAGAGAGGAACCATGACTGCTTCCTGCTTTAGATGTCTTTGTCTGCCTAGATTCCCACCCTCCGACAGAGGATGTGATGTGCTTTTTATTTACTTACCTTACTGGTGGTTGTGGTAGTAGGGGGGATAACTAGGTTCAAGGGCTCATTTAACCTTCATTACTATGGCAGCATTTAGCCCTCAGGCAAAGGTCCAGTGTGCTAGAAGTGTTTTTGCATTGTCTTGAAATGGATTTTGAAAATGAAGAGATGATGGGCACATACATCTGAAGACCTAGTGGATTCAGAATGAGATGAGCAAGGACTTTATTACTTGACCTCTATCTGTCTCCACTGGAATATCAAACCTCAGTGATACTGAGATCTCTGGGTATCAACATCAGTTTCAACCTGTGTCCAGAAGTCTTTCAAATGTAAGGCACAGTTGCCCCATGAATGAATGGTTTTAGTTCTATCTGGAAAACAACTGAGGGATCATGACACTGTACCAGTGGTGGGTGTCTAGGTGATTTTTCTAAGGATTCAACTTCCTTTCGTGTAAGTGCATCTGATCTGAAAACTTCAATATCCTTGTGTTGCTGGGACTCTGGACAAATACAGATACTATTTTGTTGCAGTTATTTTATTGTGCTCAGTCCTTGAGTATCATCCTGATTCTCTTTTGGATGACTGTGGTAATTGTGACCTTTTGTATTTTGACAATTAGTTGTCTACATTTGACCTCACTGCTTTAGGGCACTGCCATCCCCTTTGTTATCTGCAAATCATCTCATTACAGTCTTTCTTCCAGAGCTGTGATGTTCAGAAAAAGTCATCACTGCTTGTTCCTGGTGATACCTGTCCTCAGTACCTTCCTGGTCACCTTGAGTGTTCCAAGGCACCTTCACAAATATAACCATCTGGTGACTCTTCTGGCCTCTGGTATAACCTCCCTTCTAGCATATTCTTTTCCCTGAGGTTTAAAACCCTTTCTCTATTCTTTTTGTTAGTAATGGAGGCATTTTACCATGTCCTTGACATGCACCATTGCTTGCTCCTGCCCTTTAGAAATCACCCTAACCATGATGCCCCACTCTATAGGATCATGGCTACCATGTGTGTAGAACAGTTTTCTATGCCTACTAACAAATTATAAATTCATTGACCTGTATTAGCTCAAATATATTACCTTTCCTGGATGCAATATACATGAATATGTAAACAACCAAAAAGATTAATAAAACAAATAGAGGTTTCTCTGGGCATTGATAGGTCTGCCTTTGTTTCTAGAGGACTTGGGAGAAGATTCATTTCTCACCTTCCATGGCTGGGGTGCCGACCTCATGCATTTGTTCAGAGCACCTCTCCTTGAGCCCACATCTTTCCTGATGCTGTTTCCATCAGCACATGTCTTTCTCTGGCTACTCTTTGCCACCTTCTTCTACTTTCAATTCTACTACTACTTCCAGCTCTACATGTAACTTCTGCTCCATACTTATACTTGGCTTACCTGAGAAACCAAGGAAGTCTCCCTATTTTGAAGTCAGTGGAGAGCAAACTTACTTTCATCTTCAACCTTAATTCCCCTTTGCCATGTAAACTAATATATTCACAAGTCCTAGGGATTAGAACTTTAGGTGGGGCTGGCATCACTATTCTGACCAGGTAGTGAGTCCAGTACTGCAATACAGTTAACTCTCCCTTATCCAGTTTTATGTCTTAGCCTCCTTGATCAGGGCTTTTCAAAATTCAGAATTACCAATGCCCACTGGCTCCTGTCAATGCATGCTAGGTAATGGTGGTGGATATTTGGGGGCTGCAGTCCCTTTTCTCTCTTATCAGATATGCAATGGAGCCATGATGGCATTGTGGGTTTCTGGGTACCTGTGTCAGCTCCCCTGCCCCTGCCACTGTGACTTCAGGCCATTGAAATGTGTAGGAAATTGATAGAGCTCATATTAACATGGGTTTTATCAACCCAGGATTCCAGTTACATAAATTATTAACTTAGTATCCACAGATGAGGTCCTGAGGGGGGTTTTGTTATCCTGCAGGGCTTCTCATACAGCAGGAGTACTAGTTCTTGATAGGAGAGCAGGGCCACTGGTCCAGAATTTGAGGCCTCAAAGTTCTGGGGAATCAATGTCTTTGGGAGAACCCGCTCACCTGCATCAGGAGCCAGGGCCCCATCTTCAGCATGACTAACCTAGTTACTATGCATCTTTGATATTCTGTGCAGGTATCAGTTTCAAGTCTGAACTTCTCTCAGCATTTTTGTCTTGTTGCATTAAACCAGAGAAGAGCCAGCTTAAACCAAAGGGACTTGCTTGTTTTCATATTAAGTCCTCACCTGCTAACTAACCGTGCTCAACCTTTAATTGTCCTTTTGTATTGCACTATTCTCCCATTGTTCTACGTGTTGCTCTCCTATACCTTTCAAATGATAAATCAGCACACTGACCTTGTCATTTCTTCACAGAAAATAGTGCCTTGAAGTCACAATTAGTGAAAGTTTGGTAACTGGGCCAATGCCTTATACTGGAGATTGGTTTCCACGGACCACCTGGTACAATGCTCTCATTGTGACCACAATGTGAGTGATCTAGCCCCCAAGCCCCATCCTATTGCCTGCTTCTCACAACCCATCCTATAGTCTGCTGTATTGGACCCCCCCTTGTGATATTATGGTGTCATCTGGGTCTGCTCCAAGCAAAAGTTAAGTTGTAATCACAAATGCAGATAGTCTCTTGAGGAGAAACTAGGGGAGTCAGCTACATCTGCCCTCAGAGGCTGGACCTTGATGCTATCATCTTGGTGAGTCATTGATTGAGCCAGAGAAGAGTGAGACCTCAACTCCAAAGCTGACCCTGAAAGACTTAATGGCTATAGGTTGCTGGACACTGTGACCCTCCAGTCATCTTTTCCAGAGGGGGGAATCATCTGAATCAAATCTTCCTGGGTCTCCAGCCTCAGTCCACACCATGCATATAGCTCCCAGAAAAATAGAAACTTCACTTTGAACATTTGAACTCTCCAATTAAATATACCCTGTTCTCTCTGAGAGACCAGTGTGAGCTGAGGTGTCTACTCTGAAATCGCTTAGCAGCTCATTGAGAAACACACGTTTGAGGCGTTCCATGTCTCAACCCATGGGATTCTCCATTTTCTGATCATTTCGTATGAAAAAAGAATAAATTCAGACTTCAAAGGAAAGTCACATCCTTTCTGGCACAAGCCAGTCCCTAGGAAGCAAAAACAATGAGGTTACATCCTTACGCCAGCTTTTTCCTCTTCTGAGAAGGAAATGGAGATTCACAGGGTCTGGCAGGAATCTGAAACCCCAGATCCTCCCTCCACCCTGGCAGTGGAGGCCACGACCTGGAATGGAGGAAGCATAGAAGATGGCCCTGGAGGAGTTTCTGGGGTGGGACATGGAGGTTTGTAGAATGAGACCATCTGCCCCCTCCACCTTGTATCTTCTGCTGTCAGTAGTACCATTACCACAGAGAATGGGAAGCAGGGGTGGGAAGGTGAATAGATTGGCCTTGTGGGGCCTGCTGTCCAACACTGATTAATACCCCTTCCAAGGAAGACACAAGACCAGGTTGTGACCAAGTTCTTTGACCTTGCAGCATCACACTCGTTGAATTAAACCTGACTTAAAGCAGGAACAGAAATCTTAAGATGCTTATTAATTATAAAAGCTAACACTTAAGTCTTCTCTGTGCCTTAACCCTACAGATACAATCTTTATATACTTTCTATATTTCTTTCTAAGGCAAAGAAACTTAAGGGTCATCTAGTTCAGCTTGCCATCAATGTGGATAGGGACACTGAAGGTCAGGAAGAGGAAGAAACAGACAGTGGTGCTCACATCATCCCACCAGTACTTCCTATTACACTCCCTGGGGCCTTGCTCCACTTCTGAAGGTGCACTCCTGAGGACAGAACTCAGCCTCACTCATTTCTACATTCCTGGGAACCCAGACAGTGCTCATTCACTGTATGATCAATGAAGGAAGAGAAACAGAGGTGTTCTCAGGGTCAGACGAGAGGAACTAGGCCAACGTGGCTCTCCAACACTGGCAGCCTGCCAGATTCTCCCAGCTGAGATGTGCAGGCCCAAGTGGGAGAGTCTGTGGGGAGGATGGCAAGGAGTAACTGGTGAGCTAGAGGAAGTTCCCTTTCTCAAGACTGCCGGCAATTTTCCTCATTACACAGGAAGCTTTGTAGTTTTTAATAGATTGAATCCAGCTGGCAGCTGGGGTAGCAGACAATGTGGTGATGCCTCAAGTACAACCACATTCACGGAGGTCTGCTCCCCATATCATGTAAAGAAATGAAATATACATTATTGGCCTTCCTGGGCAGGCACTATGTTCCTTATTCTTGATCCTTCTGCCAGTCCTGGCAGGTGACTGGCCTTCACATTTGTGAAAAGAATGAACAAACTTAACACAGGTTAGATACTCACAAAGCCGATGAAGCAGATCGGTACCTTTTTGTCAGGGATGTTATTCTAGGGGGTAACCAAGGAGAGAGAGAGAGAGAGAAAGAGAGAGAGAGAGAGAGAGAGTAAATGCCATCATCTCAATGTGAGTTAAAGTCTTCTATGCTCTTTTGTGTGTTCATTTGTGTCCATGTGACATCTGTCAAAATAATTAGAGGTATCACCCAGGACCGTCCCTTCCAGAATAAAACTAAGGTACACTTGTCAACAACTGCCATAGGACAGTGTCCTTTTTTCTTTCCCTTTTTCTTAAGAAGCAAAATTAATTTATTACAAAATTTCTCACTTGGTGGGTGGTGAGGACCAAGTAACAAAACAGCAAGAAATAATCAGCTAAGATGCCATGCATATTCTTTAAGCCAGTTCATGCAAGAGAACAGCTAGAGCAGCTCCTGATGGTGAGGCTGGAAAATTGTCCTCTGTTTGTCTCTCATTTGCACATGCACACATTTTTAAACAAATAGTCTATGTGCTGTAGCTCAGTTCAGTCACAGCTTCCACAGAGCTGTTCCCTGTCTACCTGGTTTAGCCATGTCACCACTTCTGTTGAGTTCTTCCTCTTTTTCTCCTCTTTCATGGATTCTCTTTCTCTACTGGTTCCTTTCTCTTCTTTTTCACTGTCTGCTGCATTCTCTCTTTCACTGTTGGATCATTTTTCCTCTTCGTTGTCCTGAACATTGTATATAATGCTTTACTATTGCTTTCCTGGTTCTGGGAAATTTCAATGGCAAACAATTGCACTCCAGGGTAAAGACATTGTTTTCCTCACAGGAGCCTTCACAGCAATCCAGTGACAACCAAGTACCATCTGCATTGTACCACTGTCTTCTGTAAAGAAGATGCAACTTCTTTATAGAAAGAAGTTCTATAAAGAAATTCTATAACCTCATATAAGGTTTCATATGAGGTTTTCTATTACTTTTTAGCTGATTCTGATTTGGGGTCTTCTGGGTCTCAAGAGTGCCCTGAAACTTAAAATAGATATAGTCATCTGCCTTGAGTTTCAGGACTGTAGGTGAATGGAAGGGATCAGCTGGTAGGAGACCCCAGTGTGAGGCATTACTCTTATGGCCAAACCATCTCCAGGTCCTATGGACCTCAGGGCTCATTTCACTTGTCACTACTATTAACTCCCTGCATCTTCCTCCACTTTACCACAAGTGACATCTGTGTGTGGCACTGTCCATAAGCCTAGAAATCTCTTTATCTCACTTGCTGAACTGGAAGTTTGAATATTTACTCTGAATTTATCTCCACTTGATTTTCATGATGAAGAAAATTATGTTAGACTTTATTTTCTGTACTGATTTTTTTAGAATGAGTATCAGTTTTCAAATATATATATATATATATAATGTATATGTATATACATATGCTATGTTATTAAGATGCTTTTAAAAGATCACCCCATTCACCCCAAATGAGATTCTGACATTTTCCTGTGGATGTGTCCCTGTCTTCATCTATCAGGTCAAAGAACAGATCCTGAACTCAATGACTGGTTTTACTGAGTTCCACAGACATTTCAGTGACCTTGGCAATTAAAAGGCAGCAAGATGCAGGGGAAATGAGAAAATGAGAAGATCACAACTCAAATTCCAATGCTGCTACTCATTTAAGAGGAGAATATGGTGAAATCACTCAGTCCCTTAGAGTTATGTATGATTTATAAAGTCAGAATATTAGCGACTTTGGGTTGATTTCTAAAATACACTGTGATGGAGCTGGCCTGGTGGGAGTGGTAATGGGAAAGGATATCAGGATGGGACTGACATGCAGCCTCCCTGGCTCTTTGGTTTAAGCCATTTCTTTGCAGATTGTCCCAAGGGACAGTCTCAAAGGCAGCAGCATTCCCACCAGCTTACATAATGCTTTCCCAAGGGAAAAGGGTCTAGAAGTTGCATCTTCGATCTAACCCAGAGTTTAACGTTTTTACCATATAGGCTATTGATTCCTTTTCCCTGTATCATATTTACCTTCTGTTATACATATGCGTGAACAGTTCACTTTTGTTTGATTCTGGGCTGCAGTGAATCTGGGGATCAGCAATGTGGTCATTCATACTGGCCTGAGTAGTTACATCATTCTATTGAGGTCTTACAGATATTTATAATTTATTCTTCTTCTTTCTTGAAGGAACAATGCTATGCAACTCTGAGAAATAAACCAACAAAAAGATAAAGGAAGGGAGAGTTAATAGCTCAAAAGTCTAAGGTGATAATCTTGAAGCTTGGACATAATCTAGTTTGTTCTCTCTACCCTACCCCTGCCTCCCCCACCCATCCCCTTGCCCTTCATTCCATCATCCCTTTTTCCCTCTCCCTACATTTTTGTACTTATTTGGTCAGATGTTAGATCAGCTAATATTCCTGATAACTATTTCTCTATTAGGCATTGTTCAAAGACACAGATGTGAAGAAGGACACACTCTGCCCCTTAGGAACTTGAGACTATCTGAGCCCTGGGAGAATTGTTGGGATACAAGTAAGCTGCTGGAGTTAGGGATCACTTGCTCCAGGTAACAGAGTGGTGAATTAGGACTCTTTGGGAAAAAAAAAGGTAACCAGTCTGAACTGTGAAGGGTAAGTAAGGATTTGTGGAGCAAAAAGCTAAATTAGGCAGGTAGGGGTCCAAGAGCCTGTCAGGAAGAGATAGCCACATTCTAGGCAGCTGCCACCCAGAAGTAAACACCTCTGTTTATGAAATGCCCTATGTCTGAATAAAAATAACAATAAAAGCATTATTAGCTAATCAATAGAGACAGACTTTCTGTGATCAAACTCTGAAATATTTCTTTTCTGACATGTTAGAAAGAGCACATGGTGACTTAAGCAACGCTTCAAGGGCACATTTCATCACATAATAGGTGCAGATTGTGTCAGATTAGTTTACAGTCCCTCCAGTTCAAGGTTCCAAGGAGTGTGCATGTGTCTTTGAGGTAGGTGTCCCACCTGCCAGAGGACATCAAGCTATAAAAGGGGAGACATGGTCACCAAGGCCACCCAAGAAGCATCCCTGGAAGGACATCTCTAGATCTGACACTTGACTGACTGAAGGATTCCAGGATCTGCCAGAAGGACCAGTGATGTATCCTACTGCTGGCTTTGCTCAGCCTCTGGGTTTGGGGTCCTCCTGCTGTAAAGCAGCCTATGGTGACAGGCCAGACTAGGCAGAACCAGAATAGAGGTGTCCAGCAGAGTTCGGCCTTATGCCTGTGATTCAGTTTACTCAACAATCCTCATCCATTTGAACCCCTTTTCCTTCTGCATCCCATAATTACCACAATGACTCCATTTCATCAAGAGTCACAGTTTTCATCAGTAGTATTGCACCACATGAAGAATACAAATTCAGGCCGGGCACGGTGGCTCATACCTGTATGCTTCAGCCTATGAAGTGACCCAGGCTAGAGATTGCAGTTCGAGTCCCGCCTGGGGCCTGTAGCGAGACCTACTTTCAAAAAAGTAGTTGGGTGTGGTGGCGCGCACCTGTAATCCCAGCTACCTGGGAAGCTGAGGTTGGGGATTGCTTGAGTCTGTGTTACCCTGGGCAACGAGACCCTGTGGTTCCACGAGCAAAAATAGCAAGACCCAGCCTCAAAAAAAAAATACAAATTCATCCTTTTTTCCCCAAAACTTAGGAGCTCCATTTACCTGAAGATGGATTAGAGAATGAGAAAAGGACAGAGTAAATGGTCCTGGTGTGAATTCTGGCTGCTCCTTGAAGCAGAATGATGTCAGGTAAGCTCCTGAGCTTTTATAAGCTTGCTTTACTTCATCTATAATTTGAGCATGATATCACCTACCTCTCCAGATGAGCTGTGATGTTTATATGAACAGTGCATGCAAGAGATGTAATACAGCCTCCTTATTAGCTGAGCAGTGTTAATCTGCTTCCTAGGAACCCTGCTTCCTGGGAACCTCTGCGGCAAACATTTGCTCAGAGGAAAGAGAAAGCAGCAGGATTACCAACTGGCTGTGAGGAGTGGTGGCTCCCTGAGAGACCATGAGAGGGAGTCTGCATGTTGCTCGGACCCAGCAGAGTACACAGGGTGTGCTGGGCTGGGTGGGGTCAGGGATGTAGATGACCTCAGGTGTCCTGGCACAGAGCAGCTGAATCACCCAGGAGAGATCCTATGGAAACAGGGATGTGGATGCCAGGAGGTGTCGCAATATTATCTTAGAGGATCCATCTGCTTAGTATTATAGTTCTCCTCATTTAACCCTCAGAGGTTTTGGACTCTGTCTGGTGTGAAAATTTTTTCTGTTTAGAAAGAGTCCCGCTCATTGCTCATTACTTCAGCAGACTGCACATCGGGAGAACTTGTTTATCCTGTTAAGTGAATCATCAATACCCTGCTCCATAGTGAGCCTGCAATGGTAGACTTGGAAGGGAGCATGAGCTCATCAAGCTCAGCCCCCTCCTTTTCCAATGGGGTGATGGAGGCCCAAAGAAGAGGGCTTGCATCTCATCCTAATCATATCATTGTGGACTTGGGCCTAAAACACATATCCCCTGTTCCAAGTTTGGTGTATATTCTACTCAGTGTAGCAGATGCCTGCAGAGTTCTGGAGGGACTAGGGGGAGAGGCAGCCATGGACATCATGTTCCAATTAAACCTCTCAGAAGCTCTGGAAGAAATTCATATTTAAGAAGAGGAATATGGTGTTTAGCTAGACACAAATAAACATAACTCTAACATTCATTCTACATCAGACGTATTGATGTGTATATTCCCTAGTCACTGTACTAGGCACTGGCATGTGAGAAAAGCAAGACAAATATGGTCACTGTCCTCACTGCATTTATGATCTGGTGAGTTCTAGAGTATATACTACACTGGTGAGTTCTAGAGTATATATTACACTGGTGTCTGGAAGTATATGCTAGACTGGTGAGTTCTAGAGTATATACTACACTTGGGCTGCTTCAGCCCAAGGTGTCACGGGCTGCCTTGAGGTCTCCTATAGGCTATAAAGGGATGGAATGAGCTCCACCTCATTCCTCTCAGCTACCCCCATATCAGCTATAGAGATGCCATGTTTTTGCTTTCTAGAATGTAACTTCACGTAAGACTTCACTTGAAGATAGGACTCTGATGAATCCCCACCAAACTGATTCCTACCATGTCCTCTTCAGAAAATATTATACATGATGTTGTTAATTATCAACTTTATTAGAACTCTGGATATGTTATATGTTCACTCAGGTCAGGGAGCCCACACACTGACAGGGTTTCCCCCTTCTGTTTGACTTCAAATAAGTCTAGAGATAAATACTCAATAAGACCGCAATCACTCCTCATAATCTACCTCCAGGTAATAAATCCAGATATGTGATGTGACCCTCAACCTTCCAGCGGAAACATTTCTTTGCCTTATATCCATATAACCATCCCAGGGGAGACTATTCCATTTGGGTCTTTTGCTTCTCTCAGAACAAATCATCAGAGTCAGGGACATAAGGATATTCTTATTGGTCAACCAGGGCTAAGGAGCTAATACTGAGGAGGGCACCTGGCTGACAGTCCTTACAGTACCACGAAGGATGGCAGAATTCCTTTGTGTAAGGAATGAGAATTTCCTTGAGGTGAGATGACCAAAGCCAGGGCAACGCTGTCTGTTCTATCCTTCCTTTCTTGTTGACTTCATATAGTTGTTTCACTTGATGACTTAGCACCTTACTCTCCATAATGTGTTTTCTTTTTATTGTTGACTAATTGCAAAGATTCTTCCCAATTAGCTCAGAAGAGAGTGTAGACAAGATGAACCTCAACCCTTGATGTTAAAGTGAAAGTCATAATGTCTCTGCCTAGGTCCCTGGATAGAAGAAGGCATAGCACCAAGAACAAAATCTCAGCCTTGGTTTCCAGCCAAGCAAAGGAAAGAGTGGGTGTGCAGCTGTCGCTGTCTAATGTTAGAATCTAGTTTCCAAGGGGTAACAAACTTTTTTTTCTGACACCATGATCTGAGTTTAGTTTGGCACAGACACTTGGTCTATGGGGATTCATGCAATATTAAAAAGAAAAAGCCCAGCAGATATTCTTCTAACCAGTCTGGACAAACTTGGATGATTCTTTGATGAAAACTGAATAGAGCTAACACCTTTTAAATATGTGCCATGCTAGCAGGAGAACCTGAGCATGTGGGGAGGTATGGCTATGCTGAGGGTCAAAGGTCACTTGATATGGTTCAGAGGCACCAGAAGGACCAGTTGCAACTGCCTACTCTTCCAAAGGAATTGTTTCCTTTCTGTCTCAATCAGACTTACTCTAAATAAGGTCACTTTCATTGAGGAAGTCGCTGATGTACAGGAAAGTTTGACAGCAGTGGTACGTGTGCTGGGTGCATCATTTCTGAGTTAGCATCCTTTAGACAAAAAAGGCAAATAAGAAACCATCATTTTCCAGGTAGGAGGAATACATGCAAATTCTAAAACAGGACAAAAAGAACCTGGTGCACCCAAACATGATGTTCTCTGGAGCCAGGCAATCTCAATTCTGTTTTTGGCTCTGTTCTAATTTATTATGTGACTGGGTCAAATTTTCTGCTTATTTGGACTTTATTTTCAAATTCTGAAAGTGTAACTCTCAGTACATATAGTCACAAAGTTCTCTTCTGCCTCTACCCATATCTGCTTCATATTTTTAAGTACTACAGATTCTAGAATACTGTGCCTAACTGTCAATTTCTTTTTCCACAGATAGCTTTTGGAAATTGGTCTTGTTAACTGACATTAAGATATTATATATCTAAAATGCTTTTGTTTTTGTTTTTAAGACTTATATTTTATAAATAACGTTTGAATAGTTCTTTTCTTGTTTGTTCTGAATGAATAACCTGTAACCTCAGTGTAAAAAAAAAAAAAAAAGAAAAGAAAATTTGAGATTTTCTTAAAGTTCTTCTGACTCTGTAACTTGTCTTTAGAATGTAAGTTTGGATGTGTCAGTTGCCAGAGAGCCTTGTTCCAGCCCATTCTGCCTTGAAGACTTGTCTCCTGAAAAGAGACAAGAGACTCATCATGAGGCTGGATGGGAACAACCACTGGGGACTTGGTTCTGCCTCCAAC
The DNA here is from genome assembly GCA_004024945.1 of Uropsilus gracilis. NCBI lineage: Eukaryota > Metazoa > Chordata > Mammalia > Eulipotyphla > Talpidae > Uropsilus > Uropsilus gracilis. The sequence goes on along the minus strand of PVHY01002239.1, from coordinate 37,919 downwards.
ATGAGGGTGCAGCTGTTAAAGACATGGATAAAGTTCCTGTATAAAGATTGAGGTTCTCCCCCCAGTTCTGCCAGTCAGTTAAGTCTATAGAATCACTAATGCCAACATCATTTTGAAATATGCAGTATCCTTCTTATATATTATTTTGCACAGTATTCACAAATACTTCTACTAATAGACAGAATCCAGAGGGTCTCTGGGGGAGGTCCAGGGGCCCTGAGTGTCTAACTGAAGGGCCAGGACAGCTTAAGGAGAGGGGGATAGAGAGGGCTGGCCCTTGACAGTCCTGGGACTCAATCTCCTCTGGTAAGCCTGTAACCATAACCCCAGTCTCCCTAGCTCACAGGTAGGAGTGTGTTCTCAGAAAACACAAATGCCATTCATTTCCCATTGACGAAATTCCAAGTGTCTTTCAATAGCTCAGAAACATAGTCAAATATCAAAGACCTGATTTAGCAACTGCTCAAGTCAAAACATAGCCCAGTTACACAGACTCTGCCTTCTGTGGGGACAAGGGAGCAGTATTGAGTCCCAGGTATACCTGGGATTCTGTCCAGTGTGGACTGAGGGGAGAAGCAAACTCGACACTTGCAAATTTGCTGTGGTTTGAGACTCCATTTGAAAAAAAAAAATGTTACTAACAGTGGAGGAGAAACATTTTTGTGCACATGAAATTTGGAGACAAAACAGGGGAAAGAATCTGAGATGTGAAAACCTTACAAAAATAACAAATGAATAATTTACAGCTTTTTCCTTCATTTATTGAGAAACACTGGAACATGTTCTTACTCAATGCAAGTCTTGAGGTCTCTTCCTACAGCTTTTACTTGCTTAGTCATCTTCATTTTTAAAAAAGACATCTCTTTGGAGCCAGAAGCTATTGACTTTTCCTGACCTGCAAACTCAGCCACCCAAGCCCCCGACATCTCAGCACAGAGTCACATGTCTCTGCTGTGTCTCTGACCCCTGTCAATGCCTGTAAACCCCCGCAGACTGTCTCTCCCAGCCTGCTCCCACCACTGCCTCTAGCTGTCCTCAGAATGCTTGGGGGAATTCCTAGCTTGAATCACCATTCATTCTACCTTGAACTCTGCATGCTGGCAGGTCTTATAGTAATATTAATTTAATATCATATATTAATAATATGTTATTATTGTTATTCCCAGGTCTTATTCCTTTGACTCAAAGCACTCTCCACCTTACATTTCTGATCCCTGCACGTTAGGCAGAATTACCAAATTTAGCAAACAAAAAACACTGGATACCCAGTTCACTCTACACTTCAGATACATGATGTCTTATATTAGTGCTTCTGCATATTCCTGGGACCCAATGTTGGCTGATGGGAATCACTGTTTTCATTCTACAGAGTTGAAGACTGAGGTCCATGATGGTTGAAGAAATTGCCCAGGTGACGCAGCGAGGAAATGACATTGCTAGAATTGGAGCCTTGTTTTCCCACAGCCACAGGCAGTCTCTTAACAGCATATGTATCTACAGTACTTGACAGTTTTCAAGACACTTTCAGATACACAATCTTAATTAATCTTCACAGGAACCCTTTGAGATAGGTGTCACATTTCATTTGTTCTAAAACACTTTTTTTTTGACACTTTAGTATCTCTGATTTTAGGTGTATTTTATTGTCAATAGTGTGTCAGGCTGATTCAGTGTAATACTATTATGCATTCTCTGCAGCCAAGGAAATCTGCACAGGGAACCCTGATCTGTAGTTGAAGATGGAGACGCTGTTATAAAACATCTTCCCAAACCTCTGCTGGCCTTGCACTGAAAGGAAGATATACAGACTCGCTCCTCAGGACACAGTGGAGTCAGATGCCTCTGTGAGTGATGACAGATACCAGGCTTGGAGCTGGGGTGTATAGTTGCACACTCCGATCTCCAGGTTTCCACATAAGCTTGGATTTGAAAACTAGGCTGCAAGGTGGAGAACCTGACCAGGGTTGGGTCTTTCCTCTTGTCCAGTTCTCTCGGGGCACTACCCTGAAGAAACCATAGCCAGCAGTGATGTCACATGCAGGAATGGGGGACAGAATCTCAGGATCTCGATGTACCAGCTGCTTGCTCCAAGCCTGGGTCTGGTTCCTGGCTCCTATGCCCAATAACTCAGGTCACACTGTTTCTGCTGCCTCCCCTTGTGTCGGGAGCTATGTGTGTTCTCATTACTGGCCTGCCTTGATAAAGCTGCTGAATGTTTGCTTAATTGGAATATCACCTTCAGGTAGAGTAGGTTTGACCATGACTTGAGAAGTTTCAGGTGAAACCCCTTTGTTGATTGTTGGTGAATATAGAGGTCTGTTGCAAAATAAACTAGGGGCCACAGTCCAGAAAGAGAGTCTGTGAGCCACTTCTGTCAGGGTCTTCTTGACTCAATGTTAATCCTTACCCTCCCCCTCAGAACCTCTCAATTCTGTCATGGCTTACTTGAGACACCCTTGAACCCAGGGTGATGGTCTAGATGAGGCTGGAGGCCAGGTTGTTGATATGGGACCTGGTGCAGATTGACAGACATCATTCCAAGTGCTGATTTCCTAGATCCAAAACAGTTCATGTTAAGTAAGAATCTTCATTATAAAAGAGAAATACATTTTATAGGAAGGGGAGGAGGAGGTGGAGGACAGAAGGAGGAAGAAGAAAGGATGGGAAAGCAGGGGAGGAGGAAGAAAGGAGGGAGAGGAGGGGGAGGAGGTGGAAGAGGAATAGAAGGAAGAGGAACAGGGATGAAAAGCCGGTATCAGCTGCTAGCTGCCTGGTCTAAAACTGATTGGTTTATATTCTCAGAGAGTAAGGGTTATGGGGCCGCTACCAGAAAGATGTTCATTATAAAAGACATGGTTTTAAAGTTACAGAATCATAGGCATTCAATAAGGTTCTTGCTTAAAAAAAATTGGCCATCATAACTGGAAGTCTAAACAGACCAAATATAGAATGTGGTGACTGTAGCTAACAGTATAATACTGTGTAGTTGAAAGGACCTAAGACAGTGTGAGTTCTTCAGCCTTCTCATCACACATACAAAGAAATGGAGATGACAGAGCAATGTTGAGATAATTGACTTTGTGTCATGCTCACTTTACCATATATATATATATAATATATATATATATATATATATATATATATATATATGTATCTAAATTTGCACAGGTCCTCCGCCTTAAATCTACACAGTGCTATGGGTCAGTGATAACTTCATTTAATTGAGAATACAAAGTAAAGGGTCTATTCTGGATCAGAGACATAATGCATTGCTATGTTGAAAATAATCAGCTGCATACCCTTCCTTGGGGTCTTAGAAACAAATCCCATCATTTAACCTCACAACAAACCTATGGAGATAAAGAAAGTCCATGTTCTCATGTTAGGGACAAAGCAAATGACTTTACAACCTCAGTGTCCCAGACCTCAGCAACCTTGGAGCTGACAGACTCTTCCTGGTAAAGCTGGGAGGTTAGCCAAGATGCTGCAATGCCAAGGATGATGAGCTCTTACTCCTTGCACACCCAGCAAGGCACCTCAGTGGATAAAAATTTGAATGGGAAAACTTAGGACAAAGTTGGAGGAAATTAGGTAAAGTGGAGTGAAAGGAGAGTCTTAAAGAGCCTGGAGAACATGTATTCCCTCCTGCGGATGCTCTGAGCTGATGGCATCTTCAGAGCCTATGTGCACAGGGCAGAGAAGAGGAACAGCAGGTGCCTTACTGTGGAAGATGAAGCCTTAACTAAGGCAGAGCTCGGAGATACAGGGTACTGGCAATGCTTGAGAAAGATCACTGCCTCCTTATTCTAATTACCAAACTTACTGGTTTGGTTTTTGCTGCTTTTAAATTCCGTCAGTTCCTCCAATGCAGCCAGAGTTGTTCAAAACTGTATACTGGAAAGAGACCATCTCTGGCCCACAGCCAGTAAAGGTAAGTGCAGGCTATACCACCTACTAATTTCTAGCCTGAGGCAAGCTATCTGACCTTCCTGGTCAGAGGCCTTATCTGGCCTCTCTAAGCTGCTATCAGCCCTCTGATTCCCCTAGTCCTTGGGCTCCTTGAGTTGGTGGCCTCCCATGCCTGATTTTAGTTTCTTTTATGTTTCTGTCACCTTTTTTGCCCTCTTGGCACCTTGAGACTTCACATCATGCATCTTTAGCACCCGTGTCTGGCATCCTTTCCTCCAGGGCCACCCAGCAAGGAGCCACAGGGTGGAGGAAGAAGGCAGTTCTGAGACCTCCAGAAATTGGAGCCGGTTCCCCCAGAAGTCTCTGACAGCCTCCCATCCTCTCAGCCTCCCATTCTCCTGACAACCACTGCCTCCTACCATTGGGCATGCGAGGACGACAAGAAGAAGCTTTAGGATCAAAAGGAAAGTGTCTCCCCATGTTGGGGGCACAGCAAGTTCAGAACAACAATTCAGTGATAGAGGTTTTACTGCCAGTGTTGCTTCACTTCCATTCTCATCCCTCCTGAGTCCTGCCTCTGTGGTAAGGGGGCAGGTGCAGCTTTTCTTTGTCCAGAGGGACTCACGGAGGTCAAAATAAAGGCCCAACGTCATGCAGGCAATTCACAGTATCAGACCTGGAGGCCAAGCATCAGACCTGCCTCCTCCTTCCAATCTTCCTTCCACTTCATTCCGTAGTTAATGCAAAGTTCTTAAGAGAAAATCACGACGGCGGAGCCACCACAGGGATACCAAGGATGTGAGTGGGCCTGGCAGCCGTGCTGGGAGCACCACCTGCCCACACTTCCTGTTCGCTTGTAGCGGCCACGCAGGCCTTGGGAGAGAGGCCCGCAGACCTGAGTCACTGCGCCGCCTGGGCGTGCAGAGGACGTGTGGGTGGCCATGTCCCAGACAGAAGTGCCTGGCCAGATGGAGATGCGCCTGCAACTTGGAGGCGACTCTGGTTACTGCCAGATCCCAGTGTTGCTCTCTTCTAAGTGAACAGACAGCTGGAGTGGTGGCCACTGCGCTCCACTTGGTCCCTTGCTCCGGCTCAAGGCCACGGGTGACCTGTCCCAGTAGCCACTCTGCGGAGGTACCCCGAGAAGGGTGCCCACAAGCTGGTTCTTGCTTCAGAGATTTGGTCCCTGACAACAGAACAGCAAAGATGTTATTTATACAACACCCATCTGTGGAGTCTTCTGGGTGCTTCCCTCAGCGCAGACTCCAGCGCAGAGCTCTTCTTGGGTGGTGCACAGTTCTGACTTGGTCATGGAACAATGTCCCCATGAGAAGGGGATGATAGGAAATGACCCATCTTTTTTCCTTGAGGTTGAATATGACTGTGGAAGAGCAGAGGCAGTGACCCTGAGCTCTGTGCTGTCTTTCCTTATTACCATTACAATCCATTAAGTCTGTGTCCTTCCACTAATGATAGAAGTAAGGAGATGGAGAGACACCTCCCCCATCCAGGTTAGATGACCTCCCCAATGTCACATCGTGGTTACTAGCGAAGCACTGGAGCACCATCAGGGTCACTCCATTGATGGGTGAGGCATCTGGGGCTGGTATACACTGATTTTTGCACCCTGTACCCTGACTTGCCACTACTTATACATTGCTAGCCTACATCTTCCCCAGAGAAGAACCCCTGAAACTCATCTACAGGGAGAGGCAAGAAGATACGTTCTTGTTTATATGGTTTCCTTCCAATGGAATTTGTACAAAAATATTTCCCCTTTGTCTTTGCAAATTCAAGTGCATGTTTCCTCTCACCAAGGCCAACCGGGCACTGAGAGTTGCGATGCCTCCTGGCTTCCCTATGAGTTTGGCCAAGAGGTATCTATGGCACAGAGTCTGCAGCAGGATGAGGGGCACAGCTAGCTCATAGAGTTTCCTACAGCCACAGAGTCCTGGAAGAAGCTGATCTGGACCTGAAGAAGATTTAGGAGTCTTTTGTGAAGGTTCACCTCCTGTTCATGATGGGGAGGAGAGAAGAGCCAGAGTAAGGCACTCTGAAGCCTTTTTAATGCATTTATAGACATACTTGAAAAGAGAGAATTCTACATCTATAAATCTACAGGAAAAAAATTGGAAAAAATCCCAGGAAAATAAACATTAAGTGTTTATAAATTAATCTGAGAAGAAAGGAAAGGAAAAAATGGGGAGGGAAGAGGGAAGAAGACTGAATAAAAGAAACCATACTCCCCCACTATGACTGTGAGATGCAAATCAGAGACAGATTTTGGAGCCCAGAATGTCCCTAAAGATGTGTAACTTATGGGGAGCCATTCTGTTGGAGCAGCCTGGAGCAGCTGAGCTTTGCAACCCCTGGTCCTCGTGGTAGCCTATGAGAGGAGGGGGTGAATTCTGTACCCCACCCCAACCCTGTACTCCCAGAGGCTGCACCATGTCATGGTCTCATCTCTGTTGATGAAGTACTGAGCAAGCGGGATTATGGTAAGGAGATCACATTTTTTCGCATGTGTGACCACCTCACACCCACCGCCAAAGCACCCACAGTATTCACCACAGTCCATGGAAACCTCTCCCCCAGTGAATAAATTCAATAAAATCTTTTTCAGACCAACTTCTTCAAAATTGGTCTGAAACCAGTCACTTTGGAACCAGTCGCTTCACTTGCTTTGGAGGGAGGGGATCAACCATGCAAGTGGTACCTGCGTGAGGGGCCTGGAGCTGGAGCTCAGTAAATTTTAGTTCTCAAGATCCTTATATCTCTGATTCCCTTCCCCCTCACTCACCTTCTTTCCATTTATTAGGTATACCAAGGCATATATGCTACTAGAAACCATCAATAATTTTAAAAAGATTTTATGTGACAATTATATTCATAAGGAAATAGCCATAATTAGTATCCATGGAGATCTCAGGGGACTCATCCATCTATAAGAGGTTGATGACATCTCCCTGTCACACGCTTCCCCCTCTGGTTCCTTGGCTATAGTGTCACTTTGCCCAAGTGAATTTCTTCCACCTTCTCTTGCACTTGCAATCTCTCCTCTGGGGACCCAGGTATTGTCTTCTCATGACCCCCTCAGAGGACTTCTCTGCAGTAGGTTTAACTCCAAGGATTTGTTTCCCTCAGGCATCATTTTCACTCTCTTCTGCACAATTTTTGTTTCCTCTTCTGAGCGTTGGAAAATTATTTTTGTATTCTTCTATTTCCTGCCTCTTCTTACCAATTTTTCTAAGGAGAATCAGCTGTTCATACCATCTGGCCATAGTCTCAAGAATTAGAAAAGAGTTTGTAGTGATAAGAAGTTTCATCTTGCTTCAGGTATGAGAGCAGGAGTAGAGGTTCAGAGGACGAGACTCCCACATCATTCTTGTGCATGAAGCTATGGTTTAGCAAAGGAGTGTGTTGGAAGGGGGTCATCCTACAACTGCCCACCAAGATGTAGCTGCGCACACATACTCGGGGAACATGCAACTGATCAGGAGGAAGGTCACCCAGTCTTCTAACTCTACCACTTCTGGTCTCTTGCCATGTGGCCTTAGGAAAGCAACACAATCCTGGAGAAAAACTTCTGTTATTTCAAGCTTAGAGATAAGACTCCCAAGCAGAGTTGTTATTTTTTGCTCAACCCTGCGTTTCCATGATAGAGATCAGCAAGAATTGAAAAATTTGTCTTTTTGTTTCCCAAACCAAGAGCTCAAAGCTTAGACTTGTGGGAAGGACCATTCACATAGCTGTGCAAGTACTTATTTAGCTCAATGTCAACCTGGTCTGATCCCTCTATGCCCCCTTCCCCTGGTTGCTCCCCCAGTTCTGTGCTTGATTTGAATCTCACTCTTACGTGCTCATATTGCCTGTCATATCAAATTTCAATCAAATTTATTTAGAATCTACCTGTGCCAGACATAATTCAGACACTTGGATAAAGAAGTGAAAAAGATTCAGTTCTTTACCTTTATAAATTCACACTGTAGTGGGAATTTAGAAGAGGCAGACTATCAACAAACCATTAAATAAGATAAGTAAATAAGATAAAACTTCAAAGAAGAAAATTAACCTTGGGAGGTGAATCGTCTGAATTGGGAGAAATTGCTCTGACTTAGATATAGAGAATAGTTTGCAGGAGTGAGAGAGGAAATAACGAGATGGCTCAGGAGCTTTCAGCAATGAAGCAAGTGAAAGGTGATGACAACCTGACCTGGAAGGCAGCAGTAGAGATACAGACACTTGGAATATGCCAAGATACACCCAGGCACCCTTACAAAGCCTTCCAATTATTGATGGTAGGCCATTACGAATAGTGGTCTTGTATTTTTCCCAATCATCACAATAAACAGTTTTATTGCAAAGTGGCTGGGGTGAATAACTGCCAGGTGGTCTAATGGAGGTAGAAGGTATACAGGAAACAAAATAGAAACTGAGAGAACAGATAGAGCAGGACCGATATAGCTATGTGTCTTCTGCCCTGAAGAGAGATACTCCCTTCTCTAAGTATCACAAACCTTGATCTACATGTCTAACTAACATTTTGCCTCTTCCTTGCATCCTGAGGACCAAGGACTTTCTGCAATGAAACTTCAAAACAAGTTAAGGACAGAATCTTGCAAAGAGAGTGTCAGAATTGCAGATTGCCAGACATTGACAGACACAAGCTGTTATCAACCAAGTCACTGATTGGGTGAGCTAACCCTCACCCACATACTTCCTTCATGTTCTTGTAATTCTAGGTAAAGTCTCCTCCTCTCTGCTAGTGAATGGACGGGAACATTTCAAACTTGGCTCCCCTCATCCTTTGTAGACAAGTAAATGAAACTACTTTACTAATCCTCAGAACTCTGTTCTTCTTGTTGGAGGAGAGGAACCAAGATTGGTCATTCGGGTATGAGAGGGACACCAAAAGAGATGTGATTTGAAAAAAGAAAAAAAAAAAAAAAAAAGAGGGAAGAGAATGGACAACAAGTGTTCAGGGATGCTGGACTACCCAATAAAGAAGTCAACATTGGAAGGATTACACTCAATGAATTTCCTCACTTGATGATAGAGGTACAGTCTGAGAATGCATCACCAGGTGAGTGCAATGCTGTGGGCACTTTAGAGAATGTGGCTTACACGTGGGAGGTGCAGCATACTGTTCACCCTGCTGCATAGGACAGCCTGTTTGGACCAGAACCCTCTCTGTCCCATTGCTGATCCTCCCACTACTGACCCCCCAACACTCAGCAATGCAGGACTGTGAATGAGACTGGATCCTGGTGCCCTGTTGAGCAATTGTGCAGTGAAGACTGGGCATCAGGCACCTGGGCTGGTCAGAAGGTAGAGGATGGTGGCCTTGACAAGGATGACTATGAGAAGGAAGGAAGCCAGGTTTGGTAACTGGAGTAGGCCTAATCAGGGTTTAGGGGCTGGAGAGAAGGACCCAGAACAAAATCCAAGGTGAGGACAAGGGCACAGTGCAGGACTGAGAAGGTTCCCAACACCAGGGCAATGCTGGCCCTCCGGGGCCTGTGTTCTCTCTGAAATCTTAACTTCTTTTCCACTGTCCCCTCCCTCCTCACATCCCCCAGCTTCATCAACTCTTATTTAGAGGAATTTTGTAAAGCCAGGTGTTAAAAGAAGATGCATTGATTGAATGCATTTGCACTCCAGGGGTGGGGAATGGGAGTCCTTCTTACATTTCTGAGGCTGGTTGTATTTTAAATAGGAGCACATGTAAACCCAGCTGACATTTGAGTCAGTTGTGGGCCCTCCAGACTCTGGATGGTGAGGCGAAAACTTCACCAGTGGTAGGCTGGTTCCGAGTGATTTGCAGGCAGGTATTATGTGGATATATGTCTTCAAATCATCCTCAGAGATGTTGACTTCCTCAGTCTGGGCTTGTTGGTTTAAAAACTGCTACTAGAGAGACCTTAATTATAGAATGTGAGTGTCTTTAACACTGGAAGAACACCATTCAATATGTAATTTATCAAGTGCTCTAGATGTATTTTGCATTCTTAGGGGGTGGTGGAAGGTCCGAAAGCAATTCTGGGAGGCTGAATATGAGAAACAGGAGGATTCAATTAGGAAGAAAGCCTCAGCAGCCCCCCTGAGACCACACTGCCTCATTCCTGTATGAGATTCCATCTTTGAAATGTCTTCTATACTGCACCCTTGCCCCGCCCCCACCCCCCTTGTAACTTCACAGCTGTGATACAGAGGGACTTTGAAGGGCGGAAAGCAGAGAGGGATTTCTCCTTCCTTCATGTCATATTTAACAGCCAGTTTCCAAATGGTATTAATAAGCATTTCAACTTCAAAAACTTAACTTGACATTTCTACATCCTTTCCATTGTTGCTATGTTTTCTCTTTGTCATTACACAAATGATTTCTTATGGTGCACGTGGGGTCTGAATGGGTTTGCATGCCTCTGGATTCAGAAATGTGTTTGTTGATGTTTCTGTAGATGCCTGAGAAGTCCTGGGGTAGTCATTGTTATTTTGAGGGTAGATACCTAGCAGTTTCAGTTCAAACTCTCTGACATTATTCCTTACCCAATTATTTTTTGAACAAAAGGACCAAATAGAGGGCACAGTGGGACAGTGGGTGTTGGATTAAAAACTTGCATTTGAATTCCAGGTATCTGTGGGCTAGTTGCAGGATTTTGAGCAAGCCCTTCATCATTCTGTCTCAGTTTTCACACCTGTAAAATGAGGACAATACAGTTTTATTGAAGGTTGCTTTGTTATTTGAATTAAATGATAATGTAATTAATCAACCTGTATATTTTGAAGTCATGAGTATAAGAATTATGATTGTTGGTCTCTATCCAGAGTTTCTGATGCATATCACCTAAAAGTCTTATAAGTAGGGGTCCTAGGGCATCTTTTGTCCTAACACTTTTAATCTTCGACTTCTATTCCTGACAGTTTCTAAGGTCTTTGTAATTTTCCAGATGAGAGGAACATCTGATATGAGATGAGTGATCCTGTGTTAGAGCAAAATCTTTTTCTTTAGGAGGTAATACTTGGGGAGGAGGGGCGCACCAAAGTGGAAGCTTGATCACCAGAAAGACCAAATCATGTTTAGAAGTTTAAAATTTTCAGCCCACCTCCCATTTTCTAGTGAGGGACTACAAGGGAAGTTGATAATTGATTATGCCTATGTGGAGAAGTCTCTGTAAAAGCTTTATTATTAAATAGAATGGGGTTCAGAACATATCCATATACTGAGAGGCAGAACATCCCATTTCTACAGGGACAGAGATACACAGGAAGACCCTTCCAGCCTCCTTTCATATACTTGCTCAATGGTATCCTTTACCATACCTTCTATTCAATAAGCTGGTAAATGTGAGTTTCCCTGACTTTTGTGAGCTCTTCTAACCAAGGTTGAATCCAACAAGAGGTCTTGGGGATATTGGATTTGCAGTAAAGTCAGACAGAATTTACACATCACCTGGGACGTACAGATTGAGATCGACTTCCAGAGTGAACCCTATATCTGTGATAATGCCCATTAGAATTATAACTGAGTTGAATTATATATAGGTTATTTAGGTGGAGCTAAACAAGCTGCCTGGTGCCAGCAAAACCAACATATCTAGTATCAGAAGCATGTATGTGAGTAAAGGTAAAACACATGGATTTCCTTTGTAGCATATGGACATTGCCCTATAAGTAATGATTATCATAAATACTTAGTACTAGTGTTCACAGCTATGGAGAGAAGATATGGGGGAGCAAATAGTGAGAGGAGTTGAGGCACACAAGTTGTTAATGCTCAGGCAGTGGAGCAGACTGGTGAGAAACACAGAACATTTTGGAGTCATTCAAGTGCAGGAAACTGAAACAGCATCAGGAGGCCATGGAGAATCAGGCCCTAGGCATATTCAGACATGCCCAGAAATGTCCAGGCATGGCCCAAACCAGCTACGCCAAGCAGAAGCTGAACCAAATGGCCCATCCGGACCACCCAGGGTTGAAATTGAAATTGGACCAATTGCCACTTGACCAAGTTTCCACCAATCAGAACTCACTGGCACAAAGCAGATCTGAGTGTGAGTTAGCTTTCCTGCTCTGTGTGTGTGTGTGTGTGTAGTGTGTGTGTGTGTGTGTGTGTGTGTGTGTGTACTCCCCACCCCTGGGCAACTCAGGCAGACAATTCCACTTCTTCTTAAGTTTGTGTTCACCAGTTTCATCTAAACCCTCAAGTAATGATTTTTGCCTTTGTTCTAATTGAACCAGGCTTTGGTTTCTCAGTCATACAAGTCTCAATATTTTCCAGGAAGCTTAGGACTTACTGCTAGAAAACTCTACTCAGGAAAGGAGAATGAGACACCAGAAGTGGAGGCACTGGGAGCCCAGGCTTAGAGACCCCCTGTGTGGAAGCAGATCTGTTTGGAGACTGGAGGTGGCTGTGTCCCTGGTTGAGGTCAGCCCTGGGGGGGGGGGGGGGGTCGGGGGCAAATGCTACATATGCTGACCGTGTGTGTTGGTTGTTGGTGTTTGGTGCCAACTCATCTCCTAGGAGGTCCTTTGTGGATAATTTCAATTTCCAAATGATAATTTCCAAATGAAAGTGTGTGTCATAGTGACCTCGATCCCAAGGGACCCAAGGGATCTGAGAAAATATTGCAGACAGAGATGTAGGTCCATTTTCTTCTTTTTCTGAGGACAAACAGCAAGGGAAGCACTTTAGAGCCATTCATGTCTTCAGATGCCCATCTCAGGGAAACACCCACTGCCTCCAACTAGGGAAAAACAAAGTGAGGGGTTGTATTCTTCTACATAATATTGGTTCTCAGAAACACCCATATTGACCCTTTTGTTTACTGGCAATTGGTGATTTGATGCCCAGGCCCTGAGTGATAAAGAGGGTACATGAACCTTGAAACGTAATTTGGGAGTTGAATTCTTCCTTCACCTCTTAGGACCTTTGTGATCAGGAATAATTTTCTTATTTTCAGACTTCTACCTCCTTAAACATTAGAATAGAACTAATAATGCTTAACTTGCAGGACTGACTTGGTAGGGGAGTTGCATTAGAAATCACTTTCAGGACAATAGCCAGAAAGTCATAACAGGGGGCTCTATCTCATCAGTAGTGAAGGTTATTGGGGTTGCCGGTATAGTACCTTAGATCACAGGCCTCATTAAGCTGCCATCTGGCCCCCAAGTGCCCTAAATCAGTGTCTCTGTGCTAACAAAGACCTCAGTTTCAGGCACATGTCTCTGAGTGAAGGAGCCACTGGTGAGAGCCACCCGGTCCCCTTGCCCTCATAGCCTGAACTGCTAGTCAAGGCCAGTTTTTCTTCAGTTCCAGCTTAGTCTCACCCCACATGCTCTCAATATCAGACTACCTGCATTTTTTAGAGTCTCCAGTTCCCCTTTTATCCCTGACTTTGCATTTTCTGTTCCTTCTATTCCTTCTGTCTAGAATGAGCTCTCTGCTCCAGGAACAGAATCTAGAGTTCATGGCTTTGAACCATAGGGAAGCCTGTCTAGATGAGCCTGTACATGCACACTTTGAGCTGCCCTAGGCTGGCATTTGTCATCACTCCCTTTAGGGTCATGGGCTCCCTGGATTAGGACACTTTCAGCACAGAGTGGTTCGTGTGGACTTTTGCATATAGACTTCTTCCCCTTTGAAAGGGTGGGGGTTATCTCAGACATGCAGGTGGTGTGAGCATTACGTGTAGCAGCAGTTAGATTCCTGATGCTTTACATATGTCATTATTAAGGAAATTGACATTACTCCTATACAGGAAGCCTGGGGTGAGAAGAAACCAGCAACTCCCCCATGGTTGCTTAACAGGTGCAGGGGTTCATCTTTGATTTCAAGCCTGAAGTGATCACAGGTGTGACAGTGCCCAGGGCCCGGAAGGATAGCAGTGAATGGAAACCCTTCCTTTGCATTATGAACAGGACTCCTAAGGATGAAGCAAGCATGGAATATTTCAGATGTTCTCCACATCTGGAAATAGTAAGCAGCACTGTCTCAGGACTCAGATGATTGGCATGTGAGAAGTCCAGCTGGTGTAAGCTCGACCTGAAGGTGACCGGGATCAAAGGAGCCATGGGCTTTGTAGATCAAAGGTGTTGCCGCCCCCATGGGGTGGCCCAGAATGCTGGAGTTATGGCAGCCGGTGAGCCTGGGCTGCTGGAACATTGCGCTCCCATCAGTGCGTGTTCTGCACAGACAGCCAAGTGCATCAGCTGAGGCTTCTGGGTGGTCTGAGTGGAACTGGCCATCGCAAGCTGGGGCTGAGTTTCCCTGGCAGTCAGGATGTGCAGCTCCAGCAGAGAGATGGTGTAACCTGTCGTTGTGATGCTCATGCTGGCCTCTTGTCTTTAGAGCCTGTTTCAAATGCGTCAGTGGTCACAGGTTGGCTGATCAGGGGCTCAGATCTCGCTTTCACTTGCAGCACTGGTTTGCTGACCCCACCATTGAGCGTGTCTCCTCGGGTCTGTACTTTGAGAGCACGAGTGAGGCACCAGAACTCCCTTGTTGAGACGAGACAGAGAGGTGATGCCTACAGCTGTGGTCATTGAGAATTAACGATAGGCATTTCCCCTATCCATAGGGGATCCTGCTGCTGGGCATGGCCATTCCATTTCATGGAGTCACCCAGAGGCTCAGGAAGAGGTGATGTCTTTCCCCACTGCAGAACTCAGGAACTCAGAAGTGGAGGCAGTTGGACTGAAGTTGGCCACTTGGGTTGTAGTTCCTTTCCAGTGCCCAGTGCCACAAAGCAAAACCTGGCCACCAAGCAACTTCAGGGCGACTGTCATGGGTTATTTTTGTTCCTAAGTCCCTGGGTAAGGCAGCAGGGTCTGCTGACTTGACCCAAGCTCTTGGGTTGCAGGGATTCTTGGGTCCTTGGTCAAATCTGGGTTCTTAAGGGTAGGCTGATGTTGGGTCCCTGTTGGACAAAGCTCTGTCTGTTCCATGTAACTTCTCAGCCTCCCAGCCTGTACTTGTTCTCCCGGAATGGCAGGGTTTATGGGCAAGAGAGAAAGAAGTGCATAGTCTGGTGAGGGTTATTGTCAGCACAAGGTAGAATATTGTATTGAATGTCTTTTGTAGAACACTCAAACACAGACATATCGGGGTTTTTTTTTTTTTTTTTTTTTTTTTTGAGACTAGGTGTCACTATGGAAACTCAGGCTCACGTTGCCCATGGTACCATGGACTCAAGGAGTCCCCAGTCTCAGCTTCCCAGGTAGTAGGATTACAGATGTGTGCAACCACTCCCAGCTATTTTTTGGGGGACTAGGTCTCACTATGTTACCCCAGGCGGGTCTAGAACCGTGATCCCCAGTCCTAGTCATGACTACATAGGCTGTCGTTTTCAGGCACATGCCACCATGCCCAGCTCTACAGACATACAGGTTTCCTGCAGGCAGAAGGAGTGCTCAGTTGCACACCAAAAGTATTGTTTGATTTAGTAGAATAATTATTAGAACCCTTACTGCAACCATTTTGCTAAGAATGTAGATCTATCATACCAGGGTGCCACTCATGGAATAATGAGGAGTTTTTGTGCATTTCTTCTGCATTTAGTCAAGAAACTAGAACTTCAATATTGTTTTGAACTTGGCTTAATTAACACATACACTTAATTTGAAAGATGTGCAATGAAATTCTCATCGATTTTTTTCTTATGACAATTGATACCTAATGGGAAATGGATAAAATGCGGTGCACCGTTCTTTATTGTTACTGCATCTGGTATTACAAATTGAGATCTGTACACCTCAGTGGCCCTCAATAATATTAAAGTAAATGCCAGGTCCTCCTATCAATACTTCAGAAGATGGCACTGTGCTCCACCTTATCACCAAGTTCACCCCTCATTCCACATTCCTCCAGGCCTAAGTGGTTTCCCCCTCAACACTGCCTCATTCTCTTATGTTGGGTGACTAGAAATTCAGGTAAATGGAATAGTGACTCCTCTTTTGGGGAAACAAAGTTTCAAATTCCGCCACATAGTTGCAGGGCTCCCTCCCTCCCTGCCTGTCAGAGCTCAGCAGGAGGTCTCCAGGAGTGGGCCCACTCTTTCCCTGTGCCTGCCCCATCTCCTGGCCTATGTGAACGCTTGTATGTTGACCTCCCAGGCTGGAACAACTAATACCTTCCCAGGGTGTGTCGTTATAGGAATGAGGGTGTATTCAGGAGTTTCAATAAGCAGTCCCATCTTGGAACATTTACTCATGAGGTGGGGTGGAGTGAAGAGTGTCAAAGGTATAAGGAAGAGAAGCCAAATGAGTCTGGAATGAGTTCTAGACTAATTCATGTATGTAAATTTATGCACACATATTAGTATATATGCATGCATATATCACTTATGTGTTTAATACATAAATGCATGAATTTCTCTCCCTGGCTTTTTATATGTATATGCATATATGTACATCTGTATTATATATATATATATATATATATATATATATATGCTTCTGCACATGTGCATAAATGTATACTGATGGGTGCATCTGACATGCATATGCATTAAACAAGCACAGCTCTGATTAACTTTCTACACAGAAGTATAGCAAGACTCATTCATATGCATGCATGTACATAAATATCTGTATGCAAAAATATATACTTTATATATGTGTATATTCTTGTGGCTACAGATGTAGCTATCTCTGATTATTCATGAGTATGCATAAATGTTTTTCTACATATGCAGATAAATAGACATTCCCTTGCATGAAGCCTTATCACATCCTAGATTTAAAAGATAAAGCATGAATATTTTTAATACAGGAAATATTTTATGAAGGAATTTCAAGACTGTGTTTAATAATTTTTTCACTAAGACTGTCTGAGAAAGTCCTTTCCATCTTGTAGGCACTCGTGAATATCCCCTTGATTCTCTCTTTCAAAATGAACTACACTTGGGAAGCGATGCCAATTACTAGAACAAATAAACCTAAAGTCTCAGTGGGATACTGAAGACCCAGGTTCCCCCTGCTCCTCCACGATGCTCATTTTCTCTCCCTTGGATTCTGCTCCTTCCTCCTTAACAAAAGGGTGTTGTATGAAACGGCTCCTGGATTCTTTGCCAGTGATTCCATACTTTGCCTTTTTATTTTGACAATTGTTAACTGGACACCCACACTTAGCCTTGCAACATTTTTAGAAACAGAGTTGCATGGGCAATGAGAGAATGGCTCTAAAGCTCAATTTCTTTTGGAGACTCCTATTTCAGATGAGTGATTTCTTGAGCAATCCCACAGAAGAGGTTGATCTTTGCAACCTCGGTTCATGATGTTTACGGTGAAGGAAAATCTTAAAAGAGCAGCAACCCACTGACCTACAGGGATGACCAGATCCTCTGCTGTTGGAGACAGCAACCACAGAGGTAGAGGCATCAGAAAGGAGATACTCTATTTCTATATTGTTACCTTCTACGGAGTGCCTTTTGAAAGCAAGCTGATTTTTCCTTCTATGTAAAATAAAACTGTTGGCACTGTTACACCCACAGAGATTTGCTAGGAGAATCAGATGAGATCACTTATATGCTTTGTAAAATGCAAAGTGATTTTGTTGACATGTTAATGGTAACTGGCATCTGCTACTCAGATTTATAAAATGTAGTATGGAGGCAAGATGAAAACTTCTGAGTGGTGACTGGAACAACTATGTACTTCAATCATGAGTGACTGCTGTCTTCTGGGATAATGAACTAGGCTTCGAAGCCTGTATTTGCAAGAACACCAAGGGATGGTCAGGGAGGCCTCCTAGGAGAGGGGGACTCATCTGTGTCTGGAAACATGGAGATGCCTACCTATACCTACACTGATGAGTTGGTGCAGTGACCCTCAGGGAATGGACACCCAGGTGCCCAGACCAGTTTGGGGTCCACACAGATATCTACAACTTGCCAGATATGCTAATGGCAGGGCCACTGGAAGATGCTGGGTTAAATGGAGTATTAGTAATTTTGATCCATGAGCCTTCCAAAGACCTGTGGATAGAGTTACAGTTTGCACCCATTAATAGTAAAATTTCCATTGTTATTTTCAGTAACTTCCAACTGAAATGTAACAGGTCCTTAATTATGAACTCAGGCAACAGACTGTGATCCTATTTGCAGCACCTGTAAAATGAATAAATAACAGGGATTTTCCTCTCTCATTACAGTTGTTGTAGCTACTGCTAAATGTTTACTCTGATCACTACTTCAAACTGTATTTATTTGATAGCTGTGAGATTTTAAGAATGTAGTGTTTAAAAGAAACACAAATATCACTAAAGAAACACATATAGGACTATCTCGTACATTTGTTTTCATATCAATAACGGTTTTCCAAGATAATATATTCCCTTTAATCTCCTAGTTGATTCACTCATTTAACATATTTTGAGGGTGGGTTCATAGGTGTGGGGTGAGTCAGGCTTTTTCCTTCATTGGCTTGTATACCCAGCACCAGGGATGATGCATCTTCCCCATGATTGTGTGGCCCAGTGGGCATGTGCATGTGTAAGTGTGCACACCTGGGGCTGGAGAAAGGGGATAAAGGGGGCTCAGAGAGCACAAGCATGAGCGAGCACAAGAAAATGCTAGAGAGAGGGAGAGAGATGCTAGCGAGAGGGTATAGAGATTCCTGGGGGTCTAGGGAACATATCTGTCTCCCAGATCCCCCTGGCCCTGCTCCTGCTCTGCTCTGGTATGTCTGTAACTGCTAGAACCAAAGAAACCTATACAGATCAGTGAGTCTGATGTTGCCCCTGCATTGGGCGATGAGGATGAGATGGTTCCCCAACAACAGTCTTCACTACATTGTGAAAGGAAGTGGATGCACAAAGATAACTAAGAAACCCCAAGTAGTACAGAGTAGAGAGTTTTCAGCATGAATGAGGGCTAGTTGAACAGTAAGCCTGATACCTGGTCAAATTTCACTCTGGAGTAGGGTGCCAGAGGAAGGAAGCTCCTGATGGAGAAGGGCATCCTGAGGGAGAAGCTAGATGGTAAACCGGGAATGGTGAGCAGAGATGAGAGAGCCAGTGACTTAGATGACGGATTTTGTAGGATGGGAATGTTAGCAATGACCTTGTGAGTTAGACAGCAGAGCTTGCTGGGATTCTTTCATGTAGCTAAAGCAGCCATAGTGACAGCCAGAACCTCAAAGCCAGTCTGTTCAGGTGCTGAGCACCATGCTGGGGCTTTTGCATAGATAAATTGATCAACTCTAACAGCCCCATTGGTTTTAGAAACTCAAGCTCAGAGAGGTTCATTAACTTTCCCACGCATTGCAAATAGAAAACGAGATTTAAACCCAGGGAGTCCAAATACACTGGGGTTTATTGCAATTGCATGAAATTTTCCAAAAAACTTTCCTCATGGAGATGTAAGACAGAGTTCCACCAAGAAGCCTGAAGCCTTTGGTGGTAGCCACACCGTTCATTCTGGCTTCCCACATCCACACCTGGAGGAAAATGCAGGAAGCAGTAAAGGAGAAGTTTGGATGAAGTAGAGGCAGTGCCTGAGGCTTCTCTGACCTTGTGGTGAGTGTGCACATCCCCAGACTCCCCCAATCCCCTTCTCCCACTTCATTGACTGCTTTCCTGAGTTGGTCTGAAAGGAGACTTGGGAGCCTCCCTGGTGAATCCAGAGAGTCCCTTAAGTTCCAGACACAGGGATAACTAGGAAAGCTCAGCCTCTCTCTTTGCTGCACATTCGAGTTCTTTCTACAACAGGCTATTTGACAAGTGCTTGAATAGCATTTATTCAAAAACATTTTTAGGATCTGAAAGGTCTGCATTACAGGCCAGTGTGTTCCAGCCTCCATCCTCCCAAAGGTGCTTACCATGAATCACCTTTCCTCTCAGCTAGCTTCCACTTCAGCGCTAGTAGTGATGTTTGACAAAGTCATTTAAAATTTTTTGAAATCACTTAGTAGCAGTAGAAGAACATATTTGTGGGTAAGTGAATCTATTTGCTTAGCAATCAAATAAAGTCTTACATACGTCCGATCTCTCCCTGCCAACACACCTACATAGTTTCCTTAATTCTTAGTATTTTCATTTATCTAGGTCTTTCTAGATAAACCTATAAGTCTAGGTAACAGTTCAACTTAACAGAAGTTAGTCACTGAGAAAAAAGGAAGTGTGTCTCTCTTTGATTTTTTAACCTGGGTTTAATTTTGAGAGAAAACACTTTATTATTACTCTCTCTGTTGTCTCACACTTAGGACACAACACACTGTGGGGGATTTCTCAAGACCACATGCTGTGCTTTCCTTTAATCTTGACAATGACAACAGGGGTAGAGACAAACAAGAAAAAGGGTATCCTGAAAGACAAGGACTCCTGCTTGAGAACTAGTGAGTGTGAAAACCCCGCCCTTACAGATTTCTAAAGTCTGTGACCCCCACATCTACCATCTCATCTCGTTAACACTGCACTGTGTGATGTTTACTTTTATGCTTTCCATTCACTTTCATGTCTTTCATACAGAGAATCTAACACAAACAACTTTGAGTTCTTTATGTTGAATAAAAAATCTCATGCAGAGGAGTAAAATCTAAGTAAATAAATAAATGAATCAATAATGAATGGCGTGCATGAATAAGAGTGAACACAACTTCTCTCTGAAGCTTATGTTAAGTGTTCTATGCAGTAAAGGAAAAAATTGGGAATTCATTATTTCCTTAGATATGCTGATTCCAGTAAGGCCACACATATGGATGGATAGCTGGGAAATTTTATTACAAATAGTGATGGGATGATTGTAGTCTGTTGTTTTCTGTCTTGAGGCAAACCAGGTGATTCATCACACAGGGTGGGAGAGGATTCTTGGAAAAGGGATCTGAGAGGATGTTAGGGTCAAAGAGAGGATGTAGAAATTGAACCATGGTTCATACAAGAACTGGGAGCAACTCCAAGGAAAAGGAATTCCAAAATAAAAGATTTTTTTTCTATCTCCTTAGAATTCCATTCCATTATAGGAGCAGTGTTTGGACAAAGGACAGAAGAGAGCAAGAGCAAAAAAAGAAACACTGTCTTCCTAAGTTGTCCTTTGTTGGACAGTTGTCAAAAGAGGATGATGGGAAATCAGAGACATGGGGCATAGAACCTCATTTGGAAATTTATGAATCATGGGAAAATCACTTCATGGAGTTAAGCCTTCATTGCTCATCTGCAAAATATGATTGATAATATCTAACCTCAAATGATAATGAAAACTAAGTGAGATAGTTGTCAAGAAAATGTCTAGCTGAGTGTCAGCCACATATTTAATGTTCCACATGTGTTCATAGAGAGGACTAAAGAAAGTTCTATTCTTCCTAAATATTCTCCAGGAAAGACTACTCTGCTAGGAATGGTTGGACAGGCTACCCCATGAAGAATACTGACCTCCTAACTCACCCTGGTCATAGCCCACAGCCCCACTGAGTAGGTTGGGGGAGAGACGACTCAAACCAAATGTACACTAGGGAACTATGTTTCAAGTGAACCTTTCTGGAGGGATGTGGGAGTGATTATTTAAATCCTTTTCTACCTACATTCAAACGGATCTCCTGAGGACTGGTGATATGTAAGATCCTGCACGAGACTCAAACATGCCAAGATGTGAAAGGAGAAGTGCCCAGTTCGCTATGAAATTATGGGGTGGTGCAAGAGGCAAAAATATTCAGTGGGTGTTTTATACATTCGGGTGGGAGTAGTCACGGTATCTGCTATTCACAGATTAGTGCTATTTGTTGAACTCCTTCTTTACTGTTCTTTCCCAAGCATTGAGGCAGTTCATTCTCACTGAAATATGGTATATTATATTCGATTTGCCTATCTAGATGATAGAATGAAGACTCGAGAATTAGTTAATGGGTTCACATTTTTAAATTAAGAGAAATAAGCCACTTGAAAAACTAAATTTTTTTATATGTAAAGGGTAATGGTTAAGAATAGTCAATCAAAGTAATTTCTATGATTATTATTCAGTTTATTTGGCGAAGCAAGTGAATGTCTTCAAACTGTTCTCTGGAAATCTTAGAATGAAGAAAAAAGAAACAAAGACAGGAAAAGAAAAAGAATAAGACTTCATATTGCATTGAATTTAGGGAATGGCATGTACATTAACAACAATCACTCAAAACTAATATATGAAGTAGTTTTCCTTTCAAAACTATCCATTCTGACTTGCCACCATGTACAAGTTTATTCTATACTCATTATTTTCAAAAACCATAAATTTCCCACTGATAATATCTTGATTTTTATTTTTAGTGTGAGCGTATTTTTCCAGATCACAGATTTTTTTAAAGTTTTTTTTTGCTATGAGAAACATTTCTTCACTGCATCTTCCTATGTGGTGACTGCTGGTTATAGAGAAATCTTGGGTCATACAATTTCCCTTTCAAATCTCTGTAGAAGTTTTTTAAAATCATGCCAGATTTTACTATTGCTGAAGAAAAAAACTGAATCAAAAGACTCTAGTTTTCTCTTTTTAGTGATTTCCAGTATTCTTTTTTGTATTAGAAATTCATTTACTTCATCAAAATATGTCTTGATCGATTTCTTTGACCACCATTTCTTTGGCTCATAGACATATTCATGACATACAAGCTCATTAATATTTCAAAATTAATTAAATCAATTAAAGTTATAGCTTTAAAAAAATGCTTACCAATTGCCAATATTTCAATCACTGATAATACGACAGCAGCTGTGAATCTCCACTGTGTTGCTGGGGCCAGGCTAACTACCAGTCTGGATGTGTCCTGTGGATGGCACTTTTCTCTTTACCAGTCAGGATGATGCTCTCACGTAGTGATGTTAGCTCCCCACCTGTTCAAGCCAGTTTACTTGTTATATCAATTATTTAATTTAATTAAGTCCCACTTGCACCAGTAAATATAAACTTGAAAACTTACTGCTGTGTGGTTGAACGATTTGGAGGGTCTCCAAAATGTGATGAATTAATAAAATATTAAATTATTCATGAGAAAGATAACTAAAAGTTAAACCAAAATAAAACACACACACACAGACATACACACACTGAAGTGGTCTAGACATACACACACTGAAGTGGTCTGCACAAAGATTATTACATGCATGCTATGTATTTCCTATATGTTAAAAAAATGAAGTTGAAAATGAGAGAGAAGGAATCACGATTTTTTTTTCAGACAAAAATAAAAGCAGGCTTGCCAATTAGTCAGTGGACAAAAATTTTTAATAAAGATCTTCAAGGCACAAAGATTGGTCTATTGTAAAATGAGTAACAACTGTGTGAAGGCTTAAGTATTAGGCAAAATTTTGTGGTGCTTTTATAATTGATGCTAAACAATATTCTAGTGCAATTAACTTTTATTGAGTTACTTTTTAATAGAAAAATCTTGATTAGAGAAAAAGTCTACCAACAGATGAAAAGTTACAAATTACCAATTGTAATTAAAAAATAATGACATACACCAAGAAACCAAAATTCCAAAGAAAAATATCAGTTTACTGCTACCCACAAATTTGTTCAGTATATAGAAAGTTTTTAATTAATTGCATAGATGGTAATGATTATAGTATACTGATGATGGTGGAAGAGGTAGTGGTGGTGGTGCTGGTGGTGATGATAATGGTGGTGTTGGGGAGGAGGCAGTGATAATGGTGGTAGTGTTGGTGATGGAGGAAGTCATGGTGGTGGTAGTGGTAATAATGATAGTGGTGGAGGAAGTCATGAAATGGTGGTGATGGTGGAAGAGGCAGTGGTGGTAAAAAGTGGTGGTGGTGATTGTGGTGATGATGGAGGAGGCAGTGCTAGTAGTGGTGGTAATGGTCATGGTCATGGTGGTAGTGGTGGAGGAGGTAGTGGTAGTGATGGTGGCAATGGTTGAGGAGGGAGTGCTCATGGTGGTAGTGATGGTGATGGTGCTGGTGGTGGTAGATCTAAACTTTCCCCAAATGCCTATTGTGAATAAGGAATTTTCTAGTTTCCAGACAGCATGTTCATGTTCACACAGGCACACACTTTCAGATGGAGAAATGCTCAGCCCAGAAACATTTCTTTAGTGGGTCACATTGCAGAAGCACTATTTGGCGAGCCTAACAAAGAGGCCATTATTCTCATCCACAGACAAGGGCAAGAAGGTGCTGGGTGGTCTAGAATACAGGAGACAGATAATGTAATGACTCCATTCATCAAAAAATTGAGCATGCACACCAGCTGCCCGCCAGCTGGAAAGTGAAGCTTCTCTCCCTTTGGAGGATAATTTACTTGTGCTGGGGAGACCGTGTGATACCCTTCACCTTCTGGGATGAACAGAATTCCAGAAGTATCAGATAACATCGTGCTGACCCAGCACTGGGACTCAAAAAAATAAAAAATGAAAAACAAAATGCAACAAGCACACACCAAGAACAAAGGGCAGTTATATCTCACATTAGAGATAAAAGGTACAAATTAATAAACAAATGCTTTTCTTCTGTAAATCTGCTTTATTATTACCTTATGAATACTTTGTACTAGAATTGATTATACTTCTCCTGTGTCTTTGCTTATTAAGCAGTCTAATGTCAAATTTTGGTTCTTATCAAATTATATAATACACTATGGCAGGTATTTCTGTGTGGGTATTTGAACAACCTTCACTGTTTTCTATTTCAAAACTTAAATGGCCCTGACCCACAATTATTGGTATCCTCTTTTTATTTGAGATCTATTTTTAAATTCATTTCTTACCCTCTGCTGGATTAGTCATGAGTTCATATCACTACATGCAACGAGATCATGATGTGAATATCTGATACATGGTAAAATCTATAGGTGCTTCTTTCAAGGTTAGTAAGTGACATGGGTCTTATTTTTTTTAATAAAATATAAATGTTGACCCATCATCACATGGGTGACATGGTAGTGGGAGAACCTCAGGGTATACAATGATGTAAAAGGAATATATATATATATGTAATCAATAAAAAATATAAAATATTTATATAGTCTAAAATTGTAACAGTAAATAGGGTAAGCAATAGAGAGTATCAAATATCTTTCATGGACTAGGCTTTCAATATAAGTTTAACATATGGATCTGTTAGGGGGCTGTGGCCCCCAGTACTGGTGTTGATGTATTAAAATAGCTATTGTTAGCATTGGTGGGTGGAGATTTGGAGAAGGGAAGTTAAGCCTTTTCCTGAGAAAAGAGGATTAAAGGATCAGGGAGGGGACAGAGATAAAGACAGGGAAAGAAACAGAGCAGAACAGAGAAGGGTAGAGAACAGAGAAGAACTGAAGAGGACAGAGAGGGGCATGGAGAAATAAGGAGCAGAAAGGAGCAGCAGGGAGGCTGGAGGCCTCAGAGCTGCCGCTGCCATGTGGGGCAGCAGGGCAGGGAAGGAAACCAAGCTGTGGGCTTCTATTCCCAGCCAGGGCCATGAGGAGCCCGGGGAAGCATGTGGATAAACTTGTGAGCTGTGTGAGCTGTCTTAGAAACGTCTTGAAAACTTGGTTTAATTTTAAAACTGCGGAGCTTGGAAGTCTTGTGGAGAACTGAAGAGTTTGCTGTGTTGCCATTTTCAATGTGAGACATCTGAAGCGCTTGCTGTGTTGCTGTACTGAGTGAATTTTGCTGAGGCCGGGCCACTGTGGAGTTGGAGCTGAGAGAATGCCGGAGCAGCGCCTTTTGGAGAGGAATTGAGAACAACACCCTGGTCTTCCTCATTGGATTTGAATCTCCCGCTTTTGGAGAAGGATCGACGATGCCATCTTGGCTTCTTCTGGCTTCGAGTTGAGTGGAGCTGTGTCTTTGAAGGAGCGGCAGCACCATCTTAACTCCTTCATCGGGCTTAAGGTGGGGCAGTCGCCGTTTTGTGCACGCACATGGCTGCTAAAGTCATGTGCACTTTGGACTAGAGACTGGGCTGTGTGGTAAGATTACCAAAGGGGCTTCCATGTGCCCCTCAGTGACTGTCTCATTTGACTTTTATTAAGAAAATTTGTTTCTGCCTCCCTCTTATGTGATCTTGGGTTTATGTGATCTTGCTACTGCATGTGCGGGCTGGGAAGAACCTGGTGTGTGGCTGGCCTTAAAGGGCCATTGCTTCCCTCTGTCAGTTTGGGTAAGCACCCTATTTTGTCTGTTTTGCCACCCGATTTCAGATCTTTATATAAATCGTGCCTCAGAACTACTTATCCAAGTCTACAAAACCAAGAATCAAGTCTATTTGCTTTAAAAACTGGTACATAAGTCTAAACTCTGTTATCATGTTGAAATTTTCCTCTTATATTAACCTCATACTTTTATGGAATGTTTCTGACTTCTAGTCAATGCTAACTGTCATGCAGAACAAGTATCTTAATCTTCACAAACTCCCATCCAGGGAGGTTGTACTCTTGTTTACAAATTCAGAAATGGTAAAATATTAATTCACCAAATATCTTTAGAAATGGATGGGTCCAGAATGTGATGCAGGATATTTCTGAAATCAGAATCTAAATCCTGAATCATTCCAGTAAAGTCAGCTATTTTTGCCTAAATGTCTAGTGCCTCTGTTTATAATCAGGTTCCAGCTAAAATACATATGGGGCTGGCAAGGCATTGTGAGCCAACCTGTGTTAGTTTGTTGACTTGAAAGTTTAAACTTCTTCTAAAAGAACATGTGCTCATTCATCCACCAAAGAACACAAATAAGTTGAGGAATTGGGTGTTGCAGTCTCCAGGGGGAAGTAAAATCTACAATGGAACATGAAGAAGCAATGTCATGGAAATTAGGAGGGGCTTTTGGCATACTTTACTTGCAAAGAGGAGGTAGAAGAGAAAAATTTCTTCCATGGAATGCAAGAGAGGATGAAAATGATCCACAGGAGTGGACCAGAAAAGTGAACAAGATCTTTGGTTGGAACTGTAGTGGGAGACTCTGGACAATAACTTTTAGGTTTTGTTAACTACATTGACATCCAATTATTTTTCCAGGCATGGGTTCCTTCCTGCTCGTACTATTTAATTTTTCTAAATCTAAAGAGACTCATTACATGCCAACATGAAAATAATCATCTTAATTGGGGCAAAGACAATCTCCAGGAAAGAAGTCAACTGTTTTAGTCACAGTTTTTCATAAAAAAAATATTTATCTGACCTCTGTTTTTGTCAGAGCACAGCCAGGTTTATATATAAACTCATAATAAGTTATTCACGTCTTGTTACTCCCAAGCCCTTCCTGTCCTTAGCCACCAGCCTACAGGAGTGGGTGTTCTTTGCATACGTGTGGCCACTATCTCAGAGGGCTTGTCACAATCTGTGGGTTTGGTGTTTGTGTCATTGTCATTCTTCATTCCAGTCCCTATGGCTTCCTAACAGCCCTGGTGCTGAGATAAGCAAACAAATTACTTGGTGTCATTGTACCCCATTCTACCAGAAGCCTTCAAAAACAACAAACAAACAAAAAAAGAAGGTTGCAGGGCTTGCCACCTCATCAACACAGGTAGAAAGAATTTCTCATTGTACTCCAAAGAGCTTTGTAGAAAACATTGTAATTTACATGGAAAATTATTTCTTTTAAGTTTAATTTTATTTTTAATTATTTATATCATGTTTGTATTTTTTTTTACATCATTGTAGTCCCCATATTTCTCCTGCTACCATCTCACTTGTGACCCATCACCATTTTCGCTTGTGTTCCTTCCTCCCCTCTCTCACAACAAACTTATACCATTCACAGCAACATGGATAGACATGAAAGGAATTACGCTAACTGGAAAACATTTTAAATGGAAGAAACAGAGACTGAGACTCCTTTGGAGCACCCCCAATTTTAAGATGGCACCTGGCTTTTGAGGTCCAGCAACTTCTGGAGAGTGCGTGTTATAATGACACCCATTTTAACTCATGGCTAGCACGTCCCTCCCTGTACTCCCTGAAAGATTCTGGTAGATCACTGAGAGCCCATGGAGACCCATGTCCCTGGTTCCACATTTATATTTTCTCACTTTTCCTTTTACAAGGATCCCCACAAACAGAGACAATTCCACATGGATGTTTTTGTGTCAGGAAAATGGAATCTGGGGCTTGGAGATATGCAGCTCCAGATTATCATACACACTTATGATTTAGATCTGACATTAAATGCTGAGCAAACATAGAAGCTGGAATTCTCATATATGTGAGAAACATGAACATACCTACATGGAATTGCTAATTCTTATATAAGGAATTTGTCCTGTCATCTGTGATAAAATGAACACTTTCTGGAGAAGTGAATCTCTCAGAATCCCACCCTGCCGAGAGAGGCAGTTACTAATTTACAAACCAAAGAAATTGTTCTTATCTTTTCATTGCCTTATCCTTAGGTCAACTGGATAAAGCTAAATCTTTAGGTTGACTGGAAAGTCTCCCATCAAAAAACCTATCAGACTGTCAGTCAATAGCGAATTTGTATTTCTTGCTTTTTTTTAAAAAGGTGTTTTTGAAATCAAGATGGTCTCAGATGTATTCATTTTCAGAAAAACAATTGATGAAACAGCCTTCATTGAATTCACATTGAAATTCACATGGTAAATGAAGGTGTCAGCATTGATCTGGCTCAAATCACTTGCTTTGGGATTTCTGGACCTTCTCTAGTGAATGTTCTGATTGGTGACAGATCTGACAGAGAACTGTGGGTTGATCCAAGAACCATCTTTGGCAAGATATTGAAATAGAAAGGTCTTTTTGGGGGGTGGATAATCCAGAACAGAAATATGGATAATGGATCTCCCCTACAAGAAGCTGATATGCTCAGTTCTTGGGGACAATATCACAAGTCTCGGGCTCTCTGTTGATCAAATCTATTAACCTCACACTTAGTAACATAGATTCTGAGACAGTGTGGAAAGTTTTGAAGGAAGTTCTTCTCACCCTTCCCCTGGAGAATGTCTTGAGATCCTGACAGTTCTTTTTAAGTCACATCAGGCCAGCGTCATCACTTCTGCAGCAGGCAATACAGGGGGAGGAGACAGGACAAGGATAGCCAGAATGCCTCCAGAGAGTTCCGGAAGGAGACATCAGATAGAATCCATAGTGAATCAAGAAATTGAAAATGTGGGTTTGGGATTAAATCTCAAAAGAATAAAATTGGCAGTGTTCCAGGAAAATTATTTCTGAATGGTTAGTTTATTCAGTATTACTCAGCGGAAATTAAAGGTATGTAAAAATAGAATCAATGATCCAATGAAAGGTTGTTTTTCTTGAAAAAAGATAGCAACTTTTCAATTTTAAGATTTTTTGGAGTATATTTTGCATTATTAAGATGTTTACTGCACCAAATTTGCATATAGCCTATAAAGTACTGTTATATTTGTTTAAAACTGGGGATATGCTCATGGATTCTCTAAAATAGAAACTTTGGGGCTTTGAAACATCTCTGCATTTCATTTTTGTCTCTAGTGTTTTTTCCCAGGCTTCAAAACATTTCTTTCTTTCTTCTTTCTTTCTTTCTTTCTTTCTTTCTTTCTTTCTTTCTTTCTTTCTTTCTTTCTTTCTTTCTTTCTTTCTTTTTTTTTTTTTTTTTTTTTTTTTTTTTTTGGTAAGAGAAAGTGAAATCATGTGCTCTTAAATCCAATTTTTGTTCCGGAAGAAATCTGCTTTCTTGTCTTCATTAAGTTATATCTAAAAGGAAGTGCTTAATCACAGCTGAGTTCTTCACTGAGTATGCCTAGTGGAATGAGCAGGTTCAGTGCTGATTACATTAGACTGGAGATGCCCGGAGCTTTCTTTAACACAAGACCATGTGGTGAAGGAGTCAAGTGGCCTTTGGTTGAAATCTGGCTTCTAAATATTTAGGATTTTAATCCTCATTTTCTTCTATTTTGCAAATCACTGTGACTCTGTTGGAATTGTTGAATTTACACTATTTTGATAAATACAAAATTGACATATTAGGATGAGAGAGATATCTGCTAATGACTAGAAATCAGTTCTACTTGAGTGATAGGGCACTATACGATCTGAGAACATTTACCCTTTTAAGTGAGGGGACATGAGAAGTAAGGTCATTTAATAGGCTGTTGGCCTAGTAATGACAATGACCACAAACATCCCTACATTTACAAGAAGACTGGGAGGAGAGTATCTTCTGGAAAAAGACTTAGATGCATATGTGACCCAAGAGGGATTAAGATCAATAAGTGAATGTTAACTGAAGACAAGTTGAGTCTAGGTTGACAATTTCCATTATTCACATGCAAGCAACAATCACATGAATACATTTTGATAGTGATAGCACTATTGCTGGAGGTATATATAGAAATAGCTTAGAAATTCTTAGGTGTGTTATTTCTAAAGAGAACTCAAACCATGAGGTAGTTACTAGCTTAGATGTTATTTCATGTTCTTTCTTAATCTGTCACAAGGGATGACTGGGTGTCTATCTCTTAGACACTATGATTTCCTTTGTTTCTGGTTCACTTTCCAGAGCAACATCCAGTGAGGGTTCCCTTTGTCTTCCTAAATATTCACTGGAAGGTTCTTTTGAGATGTAGAGAAGGGTGCTTTCACCTCTGTAGCTTCCCTGGACTCCTGGAGCCTAAAATTCTGGGTATCTGCTTCATGTTGATGCATGATAAATATATATAAAGAGAACAAATGACCCCATGTAGGAAGCCCCCTGCACTGGGCCTGTGAGAGTACCAATAGTGGTGCCTACCATACATTTGAAGAATCAACATACATAAATCCTAAATAATCAAACAGGAAAGGAAAGAATCAAAAGGATAGACCTTTCGATGTGGTGTTGGCTCATGAACAACCTCTTGGAACCTCATCTTAGTCCCCTGTCTTCGTGCCTGCACAAGCCTAGTCTGACTTCCTGTCTTGCATCATCTTTCTCTCAGGGTCAGTGTTCAAATGTTCATAATATGCTTACTGTCTCTGAGTTCTCTGAAGTTCAATTGTTAATTTGTCTCTGAAATAAGAGATTTTGTCTGTCATCTGATCTCTGTTCCTGTCCACATCATCCCATAGTTCCTTGTGTTTTTTTTCCCAGCATCTCTAGAGACTTTTCTAATGCATATTATCAAAGAAATCTTCACTTATATATAATGGTTTAACCTCAGAAATAAAGGATAACTGGGGGCACACTCAAGTCTTCCTTTATTTCAAGAAAGCACCAAAATAGATCTCAAATCATGGTGGCTCAGGTTGCAGATATAAAGGGTTGGGTAAATTTTATTCTGTTTTCCCAGAATGAAAAGAGACCACTAATTTTGTGCCCAATTGTACAAAGATGGAGTCTGGGAGTTCTGAAGGGTTAGCAAACAAAAGGCTGGCTCCTTGCACAGTCTCCACCTAGCAAACCGGCCTTGGGAATTTTGCTGGTAGCTCATCTACTGAAACTCACATCCCTCATCTAAAACAGGAAACTTGGGTCAGGTAATTAAGTTGCTAAACCCTTCATTCCAAAGAGTTAAGGCACAGAGTGGTCAACCACACAGCCCAAGGACACACAGCTAGTTGAAAATGGCTCTAAGATTTGGATGTTCTCCTGAATTTTCCTTTTCAGAGAACTTTGCATGTAAAGAAACTAGCAACCTCATGATTTTTCCCAGATTGTTTGTAGGTTGATTTATCACAAACTCACAAATCTTTGAGATTAATAAATCCCACCCACCCCCCAAAAAAGCTGTACTTATATTGCACATGGGGCATTTTGCCTATTTGTCCCAAGTACCTATAGCTCTCATGTAATAGTCACAGAATTTTTTCTGGTCCCTGTTCTGGCCTAGGTAACACTCAGTGACACAGGGCCCACTAAACCATGGACCATGAATGCCAGTGTGTTGTGAAAAATATAGAAAGGGTGAGCAAAAGCACATTCCAGGAATAGGGGTAAACCCAGACCTCAGACTTTTTAACAGCTGCATTTTATTTTATCTTAGTTCTTGAGTCAGAAAATGATTTCTTGTCAACACACCTATATCTACAGTCATTATCCACTTCCAATCCTTGTTGTAGAGAAAAAAACCTAGTCTTTCCACTCTGATGTTTCTGGCATCTGCTCCGAGGCAGCACCGGAAATGAGGTCAGTTTAGAGAGAAGGACTTGGCGTCCCTCTGTGGCACATTATCTGGACATGCTGCAAAAGTAAAGGCAGAACCGACTTCACAATTCCAGCTCCACCCCTGCTCCATGATGTCGCATCAGGAAATGACTTAACTTTCTAACCTTGTCTTTGGCTGGAGAACAGGGATGCAAGTGCTGGCTCAGGATTGTTCCAGGGACTGAAAAGCAGATAAAAGTGCAGGTAGTTTGAAATTGGTATGTTCTCAGTACACACAAATCAGGACTGGAGTGTCTGGCTTGCTGATTTGATATTCAGTCTCTATCTGATGAGTCTGACAACATGACAAAGCTACTGATCTAAAGTAACTATTTTTGGTAGGGAATTTCTGGTTTTGGTCAAGCCTGGCTCCTACTGGAGGTCATGCAAAGTTAGTTGCTGGTAGAGCCTGAAACTGATGCACTCCTACAAAGAGACTTAGAATAAGTGACTAAGTAGGTGGCTTACCAGTCAGAGTAGCTGCCATCTTGAGGCCAAACTTTGTTTCTTCTTCCATTTCACTAAGGCTGGTATAGCTAATTCCATGCAGGGAGGGGGCAATACAAAGTGTTTATGGCTGGGAGGGCAGACGGAGTCTCGTGTGTCTCAGAGCAGGGACAGACAGAGCTCTCTGGAAGTGTCATCAGGGAATTTGGGACAAGCAGGATTGAAGCCTTGTCCATGTGACAGCACAACCAAGAGAGAAGCTCAGTGGAGGACCCTTGTCTAGCAAACATAGCAGAGAAGAGGAGTATGGCTTCACAGCCAGATGGCTGACACTATACCACTGGTGACCAAATGCTGGTGCTCCAAATGGGGGGTGAAGCAACCATTATAGACTCCAGGCTAATCATGTTGTGCTGCGTTCCTCCATGGAGGATGGGTTTTATATGTCCAGCCTTCCTGGCACATGCTCACCTATTTACTCGTATTTTTCTTTTTTAAAAATTTACTTTATATTTGTTATTGATTGCACACACACACACACACACACGAATGCACACATACATTTTACATTGTATACCCCAAGGTTCTTCGACTACCCTATCACACATGAGCCATCACCTTAATCTCTTGTGCTCATCCCTTCCCTGATTCTAGCCTTCCTCAATATCTCTTTTTGGTATCCTTCAGTTCAATTATCAGTTTTTTAATTTTAACTTTTTCTTGTTGTTTTGTTTTCCTACATTCCACATGTAAGTGAGACCATCTGGTATTTCTTTTTTTCTTTTTGACTTATTTCTGACAGCATGATTCTTTCTAGTGCCATCCATGTTGCCACAAATAACATCAGTTTACTTTTTGATTGCTGAGTAATATTCCACTGTATAAATATGCCACAACTTTCTGAGCCATTCATCTATTTAGGAGCAATTGTAAATAGTGCTGCTAGAAACATCCACCCTACACTGCAAAATTATCTTCCAGGACATATGTATACATACAAAAAAAAATGAAGGAAAACAAACAGTTGGGACTATATAAACTAAAGTGAAAGAGACAAAACCAAAAGAAAGACAACCAACTGAATGGGAAAATGTTTTCACTCTTATTTTTCTATAACAGGTAAAAATACAGAAAAAAAGTAAAGCTTGTATGTTAATAGCCTGGAACTTTGGCCCTAGCTCAATCTCTTCCATTCCCCAAATAATGTGGAGGTAGGGTTCTGCCATACTCTACGCTGTGGCCTCCGGGAAACATCTGGGTGAATCAGACATCCCCTTCATCTGTTGAAAACGACACATGGACATTCTCCTACCGCTATTCCTAGACTCTGTGCTCCCTACCTCTTCCACACACTCTCTCTCTCCTGGCTGGAGTGCCTGCCCTGGAAGCATCTGGCTTACATGCTCGCTGGCATTTAATGGGAGTAGTCCTTTCAAGGTGAATCTGGCTCTGCCAGGGGGGCCTTTGACCTTCTTGCTTGTGACTTACTAAACCAAGTGCCAGGCAACCTTTCAGTGCTGTGCTTGAAGCCACATCACCTTTCATGCTGACCTCTGGGGCTCTGTGGGCTGAAGGAAAGACAGACACCATGTTGTGACATCCTTGGGAAAATGTCACTGAACTGGGCCAGTCATATTTCAGAGTTGTGTTCTTCCACAAACATGAAAAGATGCTAAAATCAGCAAACCATATGCTCTTAGCTACTCCAGCCAGGCCAGGGTATCTTGGAGAACGTCTTTGGGTATTAACAACAGACTTGTAGGCAGAGCACCCTTCTGTGACTTTGCAGGGGGTAATATGAGAGTTTTGTAAAGTTTTACTTGTTCATGAAGGGGGTAATATGAGAGTTTTGTAAAGTTTTACTTGTTCATTGCTGGTCTTCCCTTTCAACTAGGTAGAGATTAATTCAAGGTGCTCATATCTTGGGGGCTAGGTGGAGATGGAGGTTGTTAGGTGCAAAGTCTAATGTTTCTGATCTTCACACACAGTGCAGGGTCCTTTGTCTGCAGATATTTTCTGAACTCTTGATTCAAAGGAAAACCCTGGCACTTGACCTGGCAAAACAGACACAGTTCAAAACCAGAAATCTCTGTTTCTGCATGAATAAAAAGTTAAAATCATAAATAATGTGTGAATTTGCTATGAGAATCAGGGATGTTAAAAATAAAGCACCTCAGCTGGCATCTCGTGCCTTTAAGCTTCAGCCTATGAAGTGGCTGGGGCTAGGGATCGCGGTTCGAGTTCCGCTTGGGGCAAAAACAGCGAGACCTAGTTCCAAAAAGTAGCTGGGCATGGTGGCACATGCCTGTAATCCCAGTTACCCAGGAGGCTAAGGCTAGGGATTGCTTGAGTCCATGGTACCCCGGGCAACATGAGCCTCTGGCTCCATGGGCAAAAATAGCGAGACCTAGTCTCAACAAACAAAACAAAACAAAGCAAAAAAAAAACAAACAAAACAAAAATAAAGCTCTCCTGGCTGCAATGCCAGGGATATTTGAATATTGTGAACACAACCATGGCTGCTGTGGCTGGTATGATAACTCTGACTTGATTCAATGGCCTTTTGTTATATGTGTCAGATCTCAGGTACATGACAATATTTTGTTGAATTCACACTGGCTTCTCCTGTGCCTGGTCTCAGTGCCCACATTGGGTCCTCACCTTGACTGAAGGCCTGTGGGCTGCCTTTGATATGGATGTCCCACTGCTCACTGCAACAGGATGATGCAGGGTCCACTGCCAATGCCCAGGTGTGGAAGCCCTCTTCACTCGGTGGGTTAGATGATTTCTGTGTATGTCTCTGAGCAGTGAGCTCCCTGAGGACAGGGAACAGGGCTGGTTCTGTGGCCACCCACCTGGTACAGGTGAGCCGTGTTAGCTGGTCTAGGCTGTGTTGGCTGAATTCTTGGGGGCCTGTTTCTCCTACTGCTTAGTTTAGTAGCTAGAGCTGGCCTCCCTGTCCTGCTTGCCCCTCAGTGCAGTGAGGGGACCCTCCCTTTCTGACCCTTTGCTTCCTTGCTCTCCCAACTCCCTCAGAAATGTTCTCCCCCAGGGTCAGTTAACAATTCAGGCATGGATTGCTGATGGGAAGACAATAAAACTTGAGCTGGAAAAGCTTGTCTTGATTGCTACAATCATCATGATTTATCTGTTAATGAACTTGGGACTGAAGAAATTAAGGAATGAAGCAGTACATGAAGGCCAGGAAGCAAAGCGGAAGGAGGGAAGTAAAACAGGAAACCCTATAACAACCCACTCATGATGGGTCCTGGATAGACACTTTCTTCAAAATCCCCAAGGGATAGCTTTAATTTTGTTTTAATGTTGAGAGGCCTAAAGCTCAGAAGAGATAAACGACTCTCTAAATCCTATGTATAGAAAGACGTTGTTTAGCCAGGTTATACCATATCTCACAGTTTGAGAAAATCTGAGACAACATGGAGAGGAAAAGCAAAAACAACCTAGCAGAAGACAGTCCAATTCAGTCTTGCTAAAAGCACTCCCACTTTCACATATTGATTGGAACTCTGGGAAAAGCCTAAAAAAGGTACATTTTATAAGAGGTTTTCTACTGATTTACAGCAAGACTGGGTATAAGCTGGTGTAGGAATGCACAGCAAGATGCTTTCCTAAGTAAGGCTTTGATTTTAGTCAACTCTCCAATTTCGCTTTCCCCCAATTCTTTTGATGTCTGAGGAATTCTCTGCCTCTAGCAGGGGCATACCTGTGTGCTCTCTGCTACAGTCCTGGTGAGCTGGCCCCTCCACTCTGCAAGTACGGGCACAGTACTTTCATTTTTAGATGACAGCTGAAATCCATGGAAACATGCATCTTTCACATTTGGAAGTGAAGAAAAAACCAACTTTGCTGCCTCAGAAGCAAACAAAATGTCATGAAATGAGCATAAATCATGAGTCATTGGCATCTTTTCATCACCAGACTTGTTAGGGGGCCTCTGTTTTTTGCATGATGGTCACTATTTTGAAGGGGAGCATCTCTGATTGTAAACAGAGACAGGGTCAGTAGTCTCCTTGTATCTAAATATGCCAAGGGTTTGGTGAGAATGAGAAGGTAATGTTCACTTTGTGAGTGAATCAGCTCCAATACCCAGGGGTTCTTTGCCTTCCTTGTGTACTAACCTAGGTCTGGTCAGTCACACTAGTTCCTCTGAGAGAGGTCAATCTCTCAGACAGTGATTCAGGGTAACCCCAAATATGAGTCCAAAAACCACAATAACTTCAGCTTATTTTGTCTTGCAGTCTTCCATTGTCTGAAAGATAACTTTCTGCAAGTCACCAGAGAATATGTAAAAGTATAGGTCAGTGAACACACACACACACACACACACAAACAAAACTGGAATTTTGGAGAACAGTATGCAGGTAAATATTCAACACTGGTCCTTCAAAAATTAGTTTTGCTGATATAAATGATATAGAAGAGAAAATTGACAAATAATGAAATGCTCAATACTCTTTACTATAACTTCCATATTGGCAGTTGCTTCTCACAGAATGCTGTTGTTGATTTTTGCCCAGTTCTTGCATCCATAGACAAAATATGGTTTCAATTGATGGAAGTATATGGTTGCAACATGAATGTTAGTTGATATTTTAATCTATCTTAACAAGTAAGAACAAAGTGAAACAGCAAAGAATTGCATTTACTTTACTCATTTGTCGATGTTGTGAGCAACTTCTCTGAATTGCATAATTGTTTTCAAATGCTGGGAGAGTGTTTACTCATAATACTCCAATGATTATTCACAATGTTTCAGCTATAACATGACATGTATTTAAGTTTAAACCACATTAACATTTTCTCCATAATTTTCTTAAGTTAGCTAATCAACAAAATGATAAATCAAGACCTGTAACATAGTATTTGCCAAGTTAGTGTAAATTGGCTGATTTTAATTTACAAATATGACATTATTGAGCAATGAATTGGGAAGAGATTCTCAATAGCATACTACTGAAAAGTATTTTCAGTATACAGTTACAACACATGTAAATAACCTTAAGAGTGCAAATCATCTTAAAGGTAGTATAATAATACAAAATAATACGTTTTAAATGTTTATTATATTTGTTTGTAATATAATGAATTGTAAGTTCATAATATTTAGCATTTCACAATAACCATATTTAACAATCAACTTGCAAAATTTCAAACATTTAGCAACAGACTCTTCCAAGATGATACATTACCCCTCCCCCTCTAAGTCTTGCTTCCTAATACCATTCCATTGAAGACTAAGATTTCAGTTTGTAAATTTACTTGGAGGGAGGATGTAAATATTCAGTTGATAGCTCTCACCTTTTTAAAAAAGCTAAAGTAAATCCAGTGAATATCCAATATCTGTTCCTGATAAAAATGAAACAAACTATAAATAGGACCTTTTTCAATCTTTTTATAGGACAGCATCAATAACATATAGTTGACATCATACTTAATGGTCAATGACTGAATGGTTTCTTTCTAAGATTGGAAACAAAGAAGAGAAATTTTCTTCAACAAGTTCTGATGTCAATATAAGAAGATGTGA